>JASDQU010350964.1:0-12193 GCA_032191745.1 Picea mariana
TTTCTATTTCCGGTTAAGGAATTAGGGTTTTGGACTAATCCAGGTCATTGGGTTAGGGTTTTGGATGCCGCTGGCTCCTATATGTATATTGTATTGTAAACAATGTAATACAAGTGTATCAATATAATATATGTTGGTTTTCCCGGTTTGGGTTTCCAGGTGAAAAATCTCTATGTAATGTTTGTATTTGCCATTGTATCTTTTCTGTTCTTTTCTTAATATCAGTTTGCAGTAGATATTGTACAAGGTTAGAATTTACAGTTTCATGCTGCTTTTCATGTGTTTTGTAAAGATCATTTCTCTGCTGATCTTCTTTTTCCTGATTGTTGTCATGAATTTAATCTCTCGAAATTAGAACTTCAGGAAGAGTATGCTGCTGAAGAAGATACTCTTCACCATGATCAGAAGNATATAATATATGTTGGTTTTCCCGGTTTGGGTTTCCAGGTGAAAAATCTCTATGTAATGTTTGTATTTGCCATTGTATCTTTTCTGTTCTTTTCTTAATATCAGTTTGCAGTAGATATTGTACAAGGTTAGAATTTACAGTTACAACTTCCCATTTCCATTCAGGAATGGGTAATCACTGTAGAAAACTAGTTGGATGTCTATGCTCGGCCTTTACCTTTTGACACTCCAAACATTTGGTAATAAATCAACAACTTCTTTCTTCATGTCTGGCCAATAATATTGGCTTTTGATAGCCGCAACAGTTTTCTGATAACCTGGGTGCCTACCATAAGGTACATTATGCATTTCTATCAATATCATATTTTTCAATTCCTGGGAATTTGGTACATAAATCATGCCCCTGTATATGAGAATTTCATCATTTTCTATCTTATAGTCTTCAATTTTCTGTTGCAAAATACCTTGTTGTAATTTTGCCACTAACTCCTTGTGTTGCAAATCTGATTTTGCAGCTTCAAAAATTATGTCTTTCAAATATGATCGGTACATGCTAATGGTTGTAGCATGCAACTCATGCACTCTTTTGTTGAGTGCATCAACCACTTTGTTCTCTTTCCCCTGGATATGCTTTATATCAAAGTCATATTCACTGAGAAATTCTAACCATCTGCTTTTCCTAGCATTTAGAGTTGGTTGATCAAATAAATATTTTAGAACATTATGGTTTGTCCTCAGCTCAAACCTTTTCCCCATGAGGTAGTGCCTCCACTTCCTCAAGGCATGCACTATGGGTGCCAACTCCAAATCATGAGTGGCATAGTGTCTTTCATGCTCCTTCAACTTCCTTGATTCATATCATACAACAAACCCATTTTGACTGAGGACTCCATGAAGTCCTTCTTTACATGCATCGGTGCATACAATGAAGTCTTCATTTGGATCTGCAATCCTTAGTATTGGAGCACTTGTTTATAATTGCTTCAAGTGTTGGAAACTCTTTTCACAATTCAATGTCCACTAAAACTTCACACCCTTCTTTTGCAAGGAAGTTATTGGATGTGCAATCTTTGAGAAACCTTCAATAAATATCCTATAGTAGCCTGCAAGGCCCATGAATTATCTGACCTCTGTCACATTCTTTGGCATTGACCATCCTCTAATGGCTTCTATCTTCTTAGGATCCACTGTTATCCCATCCTCTGAAATGATATGCCCCAAATAATGAATTTTCTTCTGATAAAATGAGCACTTTCTCAATTTGGCATACAACTAATGCTCCCTTAATACTTGTAATACCATCCTCAAGTGTTTTTCATGCTCTTCCTCCGACTTAGAATATATAAGAATGTCATCTAAAAATACAATGGAAAACTTATCTAAGTATTCTCTAAAAATATCATTCATTAAACACATGAAGACAATCGGTGCATTTGATAATCCAAAGGGCACCACTATGAACTCATAATGACCATACATTGTTCTGAAAGCAGTCTTTTTTATGTCTTCTTCTTTAATTCTTACTTGATGATAACCAAACCTAAGATCAATCTTGGAGAATATTTTTGCATCTTTCAACTGATCAAAGAGGTCATCAATCTTTGGCAAAGGATACTTATTCTTCACAATTACCTTGTTCAACTGCCTAAAGTCAATGCAAATTCTCAATGTTCCATCATTTTTCTTCACAAATAAAAATGTGGCACCCTAAGGTGACACACTTGGGCGTATATACCCCTTCTTTAGAAGTTATTCAAGTTGCATTTGCAATTCCTTCAATTCTGGTGTACTCATCCTGTAGAGAGTGTTGGATACTGGAGTTGCTCCAGGTATCAAATTTATAGAGAAATCATTGTCTCTTTTAGGGGGTAATCATGGTATTTTCTTAAACACATCCTCAAACTATTTTAGGACTACATAATATTCAATAATTGACACTCTATCTATAGGTGTTTCTTCCATATGAGCTACAAATATTTGACACCCTTTGTTGTAACATTTCTTCAGTTGTAACACTGAAATTTCTCTGATGGTTACTACCCTGGGAATTCCTTGCATTGTCCTTAGGTTCCCTTCCTCATCCAAGCAATTAAATTCCTTGTTATCACAATCTAGGATAGCATGATTTTGTTCCATCCAATCCATCCCAATTAGACAGTCATAGGAACCTAAAGGAAAGATGTTCAAATATGCCCTGGTGTTCAGTCCATTCATGTCCATAACACATGACTTAACCATCTCATTAACTTTTATTTTGGCTCTGGTATCCAGCTCCACCAACCAAGATTTTCCATTCTTGCTTCTTGGCAAATGCAAACTTTCCACCATCTTAGGATCTATATAACTATGACTAGCTCCTGAATCAATTAAAATAGTAATGGCTTGGTTGTTGATCATACCTTCCACTTCAATTATATGTGACTGATATTCTACTTGTTTGTTGTACAGGGCTTCATAGATCCTTGGTACATTTTTTCCCATGTCCTCCATTGTTTCAGCTTGTTGTACATTGTGAACATTCCTCACTTTTTCACCTCTGTGAGGACAATCTCTAAACATATGATCTCCTTTACAACCCCAACATTGAATAGGTGGTTTCCTTGGCCTTTGATCCCATGTCTCCATCATTCGGTGTTCTCAGGAAGTTGGTTTTCCCTGAGGATTATTTATGAAGAATGGTGGCTTAGTTCCCTTCTTCCTCTAATCCATCTTGAATTTATTGTTGTCTTCCTAAGTTTTTTGGAAAGTTGGCCTTGCTTTTTGCTGATCATATAGGCATTTATCTCGCCTTATGATCTCCTCCAATGTCTTGGGATCATCGTACTGTATTTTTTCACTGATGAATGATGGCTATCCACTCAAATACCTTTGAATCTTAACTATCTCATCCTTGATGAAAGAAACATACTTCAGCAGTCCTAAAACCTTATTTCATATTCATCTATGGTCATACTCCCAAGCTTGATTTCAAATAACTCTTTCATTTTCTTACCATAGTATCTCTTAGTCAAGTATTTATTTTCAAAATACTTCTTGAATTCCCTCCAAGTAACATTTTTCTCTTTAATCTGTTGCACCTGCACAAGATGATCCCACCACATGGATGTCTTTCCCTTGAGTTGATATATGGAAATTATTCCTTCTACATGAGAAGAGTAATTATGCAATTGGAAATACTTTCCCATACCCAACATCCATGTCTCTGCATCTTCATCCTTCTTGTGCTTACCATCAAATGTAGGAGGTTTGATTTTTCTCATTTCTCCTTGTAGCTCATCCACCCCAGACCTCTTATGCTTCCTGACAGGGGATGAACTTGAGTTGTTGTGTTCTCTCATATTGGAATTCCTCGGGGAGTGATGGTGATGTCTTATAACACTTCTTGTTATTCTTTTCTCATGAGGAGACCTGTGACTTACTGATTTGCTTGAGCCACTCTCCTTATCCAATTTATTTTCTATTATGTTAAAGTTGTGCATTAACTTCACGTTGAAGTCCTCCTGCTTCTCCTTGGATTTCATAAGCCTTTCATTATCATCTTTATGGCTTTGGAAATCCTTCTGTAAATTTTTAATGGTCTCTACCATATTCATGTTTTCATCCCTTCTTTCTCCATGTCCATTGGATTTTGTTCCTTTAATGCCCATATGGCCATCCATCCCTATGATCTCATATTCCTGGTTGTAAGCCCCATGTTCATATTCTATTCCTCTTCACTCTATTTTGATCCTGATCTTTTGTAGTTGTTGTTAACTCTGCAAAATTTGCAGCCAACAGAACTTTGTCAGGCTAACTGATTCAACAATTTCATGAAAATATGAACCATTTTGGTTCAATAATGCATCAGAATTATTTCTTCTGATTTCCTAAAAATTGAATGCCCAAATCAATGTTTTGGGTGAAAAATTATATTATTTTTTCCAAGACCTTTCCAACGCCTACTTCCATGTTCAATTCTGAGTCTTGAGCAGAAAGTTATGGTTATTTGAAAATTGTCCATTAATGTTTTTGTTCACTCTTCAACTTGGTGCAATTCTGCATTGTAATTATGGATTTTTACACCTACTCCATTGGATTTTTAGTAGGAAGTCAATTTCATTTCTTAATATACATATTTTGGACCATCTGTCCAAGTTTCACCTCTTTCTGGGTTCTGGGTTGCTAGTTACAGCCTACTGAAGTTCTAGGCCAATTAGTGTTTTTGGTCTGGAATGCTACAGGTACCTTCTTTGCCATATTAAACATTGTTAACATACCTAGAAATTTAATTCATCTCTAGGAATATTTTCTATGGTTCAATCGTTTTCCATAGACTGCCCCTATGCCTCAATCTAATTCTAGAGTAAAAAGTTATGGCCCTTCGAAGTTAGTTGGGTCTTAAAATTTACCCTCCATTGTTTGTCCTGTAACTTCCTCATAAAAGCTTTGTTTGAAGAACGGTTTACACCATTAGAAAACTCTCTCTGAGCTCTTTCAATTGAACTATAGATACATAGTGTACCAAAAACATTGTTTAGGGCCTCAAAAACGTGCTGCAAAAAGATGACCTTCAAACAGTATAAAATGTCGCAGAAATTCACTGGTTTTTTGTTGTTGTATACCATCCAAACAACCTCGTGCGCACAAATTTGAACCTCTACACCCATATTTAGCATGTGCAGCAACACCATAAGGTAGCGCATGCTCCGCACACATATAACCAATGTAGATCACTTCTATGTTGCGCCAATGACTGGTGTGCACAACTTTTGTGTCACACGCCAATATCCACCACGCACAACTTTGGTTCTTGCACTAATACCTGTTGCGCACAATTTTTGTGTCGCACGCTAATATTCCACGTGCATTTTACTCTACACGCTACACCATGCCAAAGTTTAGTACGCTCCCACCATGCACCAATACTCGGTGTGCACCATTAACTAAACTGTCGCGTGACAGCATATATCCACATTGTGTGTGCACCAACAAAATTCCTCTGTGCTCTATCAATATTGTGCACACCACGAGCTCCATTATTATGTGTGTGCACACCACATGCGCCAGTATTACTCATGCACCACTCAATCTGCACCACGCAATGCTAAATTTAGTGCACACACCCGTGTGCCAAAAAAAAATTGTGCATTACCACTCTGCATTGCACAACTTTAAAATTAAGTGTGCACACCCGCACGCCAATATTTTTCGTGCATTACCACTCTGCACTATGCAGTTCCAAATTTTAAGTGCACACACACGCGTGCCAATATTTTCCATGCAATGCCACTCTACACCGTGTAGCGCCAAATTTTAGCGTGCAAACCCGCACGCCAATATTTTTCCACATATCACAAGCTTTTCACTGTGCATCATACATTTTTAGTGCACCCACTTGCACACATTCATTTTTATGCGCATCAATTCCTCGTAAATTCCGCTGCAGAAATTGGGGATTTTGCCTAACTTTTTCCCAATTTTTACCATAAAAATTCTGCAACTATGAAATTTGTTCAATATCACCTTAATAACACCAATTCAACCTCTGCAACAACAAATCATTGTTGGTTGACATTTCTAGAACGAATTTTTCCCAAACTCAATTCCCAAATTAAGAATTTTAAATCAACTAATCTTGCTCCATCTGTCATGGCTTCTTTGTAACTTCAAATTCGACCAATTCCAAGTATGAATTTGCTAGAATAGATATTAAATCAAGAATATCTCACCACTTGGCCAAATTTCTCAATTTTCCCATGAATTTAATAACAGAAATTGGGGCTTTTCCCAATTCCACAAAATTGCTTCTAATTTTTACCATGGACACTCTATAGATTGAAATTTGGCCATTTTAAAATCAATCCTCTGTGAAATTTCGCTTAAATTCAAATTTCTCGGCCCATCCAGGCTCAGTGTTGAAAACTGGAGCTTTGATACCATATTGTAACATCCCCAGCATCCAACTGGGCTATGCCACGTAAAGCAAAATCGAATTGTATGCAAATTAAAACGTATACACATAGAAACTTTTGTGGAACTTTATATATATAACTTAAAACATACAAATACATTACTTAAATGCATAGAATCATATGAAAATAAAAGTAAACATATACATGCAGCATAGAAATGCAATACCCATAAATATAAAGACAGGTATAAACCACACACAGGAAAAACCCATAAAAATAAACACATAAATAATAATGCAACATGTAATTTAACACACAATTGACACTTATCTTGGTAAGAATATCACCAACTATGTGCCGACCTTCCATCAACCTCCCAACTTTACACCACACTGCTCATCACTCTCAGCAGTGGGTCACCTCTGAGCTGGAACTAAACTCCACCCGAGTAAAGGGATTCCTAACCAAGCTGATGTATCTTATACAACAGGAAAAACTCTATCACAGGTGCCTACTCAAACTAACAACCTACAGTCCCTCATTCCCCGCATTCCTGTCCCATCCCAAAAAGTGTTCCCCTTCTCTTCTCAACAGTCCTTGGGCTGCCCCACTTCCTTTATGAGGCTTCAGCAACAGGCTAGACAGGAAGTATCAGAGCCTTGTAGCTGCAGTTTGGTACCTTCAGGAATCAATTCCCAACAATTCTCTCACCTAGAGAGAATTGTTCATGGGCTTGACAACCCGCTTCTTCAGTCCAGCTCCCAAGCTAACCATGTCTAGATAACTAGGTCCAGATATAGGTATAGGTACAGGTATGGATACAGGTACAGGAAGGTACATAGGACAGTTGAATGAGTGAGTGAATGATGTTCGAATGAATGAATGAATCCCCAAATGAACTAATCCCAAGATATATGTATGAATTTTCCCAACTTGACACTTTTCATGCTGAGAGCTACTTTGGTCCACTTGTCCCCATCCTTAGAACTTAGGATAAAATAATTATCCAAACTTTATACTTTAAGGAATATTAATTTAATATTCCTTTTTGGCTTAAGCTCCCTAGCTTATCCCCTTATCCTTAAATTTTATCCCCCCCCTCTTTCCCTAACTAGTTGATTTTAGTCCCCCATACTCTTTTATCTTGGTCGGTCTACACGCAACGATGTATTATATTAATGATGAGACATATACAAAAATAGGCTCACTGGCCTCTAAAACACAACATATACACAAAGGCTCCCTAGCCTCAAAAATCGCGTGCACTTAAGTTTGTTGTGTGCAGTATCCTGGAATGTGCACACTTCATCATTTTAGTGCACTGTACCACGGAAGGTGCATACAAAAATGATATCAAACATCTCACCGGCTTAAGTACATTTTCATTTATATTTACAGTTGGGGTTCAACCTAGGGGCATTACAACACATGTGAGTGAATGTCAACCCGATGATAACTGACATGTGGAAAGCACCTTAATTCCATATTATTCCTTGTCATGATCAAGGAAGGACTACGCCTAGGCCCATTTACCACAAGTACACATTTGTGATAAATGCATCTTATCTCCCTTGGTCTGCAGCCCAATCTCGGAGAAGGTTGGCTCGATGCTTACTCGGGTCATTGTAGAAAATGGTGTGTCACACATAGCACTCCCATGTGTAATTCTAGAGGCTACTCCCTCTAGAAACACTAGGATCAAATCCCCATAATGTTTGACATCAAGGTCAACTCCCTTGATGTGTCCTCATGTTCTCTCCACAAGGGACGTTGGGCTATAATCCCAAACCCACTTATCCCTCCCGAATAAGTTTCCATGTAGATCAACTCAACTCAGTGATAGGGGAGTACGATCTAGACTTCTAGAGTCTAGTCCCTCTAGAAACACTAGGGTCAACTCCCCATACTATGTGATTCCAAGGTCAACTCCATTGATGTTTCCTCATGTTCTCTCCAAAAGGGACGTTGGGCTATAATCCCAAACCCATGTATCCCTCTTGGATAAGTGTTCTCACAGATCAACCAAACTCAGTCATAGAGGATTATGATCTGGAGAATGTCTTAGGAAGATGTAAACATTAACACTCCCTCTCAGCGAGGGAGGCATTCTCTGTCATGCCAAGTCTTTCATGAAAGTACTCGAACTTCTTCCTGGTAAGGGGTTTGGTAAGAACATCAACAACCTGCTCATCTGTAGTAAGGTACTACACCAGTACTGCCTTCCTCTACACCACGTATCGGATGTAATGGTACTTGATCCCAATGTGTTTCGATTTTTCATGAAACACTGGATTCTCTAAGAGATTCACACGGATCTAGTTATCACAATGAATAATGGTGGAATCTAGCACATGTCCAAATAAATCTGCAAGGAGTTTGCAAATCCACACTGCTTCACGGACTGCCACACTCAATGAATTGTACTTTGATTCTACGGTGCTCAAATCCACAAAAGTTTGTTTCCAGCTACACCAGGAAACCATGGCAGATCCCAAAGTGAAGCAACACATGGAGGTGTTCTTCCTTTCCATTGTGCTCCCTGTCCAATCAGAGTCAGTATATCCCTACAATCTCATGTCGATACTGGAAGTATATCTCATACCATGTCCAATTGTGCCTCACATATATCTCAACACATCCTTCGCAGCAATCCAGTGTGTTTGTTTCGGATGACTCATAAACTGTCTAAGTGCACTCACTACATAAAAAATATTTGGTCTGGTGTTAACTAGATATATCAATGATCCAATCAGTTTTCTGTATAGGGTAGGATCAATGTCATCGAAATCGGAAGAAGACACACTTAGTTTCTTTATATTCATCACCATTGGTGTAGCCATGGGCTTACAGTTCAACATCCCAAACTTCTTCAATATCTCAACTGTGTACAAATTTGTCACCATTGGTGTAGCCATGGGATTATAGTTCAACATCCCAAACTTCTTCAATATCTCAACTGTGTACTTCCCCTGACTCAGGAAGATCTCATCATTTATTTGCCACACCTCTAGTCCCAAGAATTAGTGCATCATACCAAGGTCCATCTCAAACTTAGAGGCCAACAAATACCTGCATTCAGTAATAAGGCTCTTTGTATCGGTGAGGAATAAATCATCAATGTAGAGGACCAAAATCAGGGACTCACCATTAATAGATTTTTAGTACAAGTTGGGATCAACAACACCATTGTTTAAGCCCAAACTCATCAAGTGTCCATAAATTCTCACATACCAAGCTCGACGTGCCTGCTTGAGTCCATACATGGCCTTCTTCAACCTGCACACATGAAACTCCTTCTCATGTATCACAAAACCATCTAGTTACTCAATGTATACTTCTTCCTTAATCTCTCTATTATGAAAGTTTGTCTTCACATCCATCTGATGTAGTCTCCAACCCATGGATGTTGCAAGGGAAATAATCGTCCATATAGAAATGTATCAAGCAACAGGAGAAAATGTCTCCTCATAATATATTCCATCCACCTGAGAGAATTCTCTAGCAACAAATCTCATTTTGTGATTCTCGATGCTCCCGTCAGCTATATATTTGATCTTATAAATCCACTTGGAAGTCACTATATACTTCACCTCAGGTCTCGAAACAATATCCCACACATCATTCTTCATTATGGACTGATACTCCATCATAGAATCTCTCCATACTGGATGACTAGATGCCTCCTCATAACAGGAAGGCTCATAATCAATGGTGTGGCTCATAGATGTGGTATAGCATGAATATCTTTGAGGTCTCTTGCTCTCTAGGAAGGTACCAGGAGGAGCTTCATGTCCTCCTCAAATTTAACATATATTCTCACCTCAATCTATCTCTGATTAGGGATGTAGATCTAGTATGCCTTTGAAGACTCATTGTACCCCACAAATGTACCCTTTCTTCCTGAAGGGTCTAGCTTGGTCCTTTTCTCCTTGGGTACATGAATGTATACTGGACACCCAATATCCTGAAGTGTCCAACCTCAAGCTTCACTCATGAACTGAGTCCATACTAGACATCTCTTGGTTCCCTCGTGGAACACATGTCTAAGACATATCGAGTTTCCCTTGTGGAACCAATGTCTTATCTAGGACACATCGACATTCCCTCATGGAGAAAATGGCCCCCAAGACATATCGAGATTTCCTCGTGAAACCAATGTCTTGGTTCCTTCATATGATCGTATGAGGTATGTTAGTATGAAGTACACATTCCCCCCTACTAGTCCACACAGGACTCTTTGGGGAGAATGTCTCACGTTGTGTTAGCACAAATTTCTACCCTCCAATCTGAGTTGATAAACTTGTTATGACAGTGGTAAAAAACTTGGCTAATTAAAGAAGTAGGGCCCCAATTTTCACTGACCAAACCCCTCTATGTTTGGGTTAGTACTCACTGGCCTCTGGGGGAGTCCCTGGGCACAATGAAGCTCATTGTTGTCTGATCTAAGGTCTAAATTCTACGTTAAAACTAAACAATCAGTGAGTTGTTTTGTCTTGGACTACGTGTGAAATCGGTCCAAAGCAGTGATAAAATCGTTCTTATACACTTGGAGGGAACCTACAAGGTTAGCACAATGAAGATAAACTGGAAAGAAAATGAAAACTATTCAAAATGATCAAAATTAGCCATGATAAAAAGTTCGGAAAATGACATATCAGATTACAAATTTACCATAATATGGCCAAGAAAAGAGGTTTGAATGACAAACACACACTTATTTATTGATGAATCTTCAAAGAGAGTTGATTGCACCACATGTGACAAGCCTACAACCGATACAATTACTACTTTTCTCAAAGAGGAGCCACTAGACTAGAGAAGGGGAGATGAGAATGGGAGAGACGCTATGTTGCTACTACAAGAACCAATGAAATAACCCAAGGAAAGCCCTCAATATATAGCTAGAGGAGGCACATATCTCAAAGAGAAGGAGGGGGGTGTGAAGGGGATAATAATAGAGTCTAAGTGAGATGACTGAGAGTGAGTGTGAATTTGAATGCGCATGAGTGAATGAATGGTGAGCTAAGTGAGTGAGAAGAAGGGTAAAGTGAGGCGCATGGAAAACTATAATGCATGGTGTGCATGAGGGAGATAATTTTAGGAAACTCATGTGACCTCTCCTTCCATCATAAATTAATTATCATATGCTCCGATTTTAGGAATATGCACCCTAGCCTAGGTGGATGCCACATCACTGCCACATGTTGACTTCAAAGGCTTCCATTTGGCACTACATGGACGATTATTGGACTTGTTAAATATAGAGGCAGCTAAAAATAAAACCTCTAAGAATGGAACCTCTAAAAATAGGGTTCTCTAAAAATATATTCTTGGTTCTATTTTTAGAAAAATTGTCCACATAAATATTGTCAAGAATAGAAATTAGTCTGAATACCCTTGACTTTATACTTATTAATCTCTTCTTTCCACAAGGAATCTGAATATGCCATCAGAACTATCATGCAGGCCCTAATGCTTAACCTGCTAAAAGTATCAATCTAGGTGACATCATCCTGAAAAAGGTCCAAAGGCCTTTGTATGCCTCAAGGATTAATACTATGCTCTCAGAATCTGAATCTGGGGCCTGGCTCACAACCTGCTTAAAATAGCAAGTTCATGCATGTCGCCTGAAAAAAGTGTCATTAGGCCTAGAATCCTGCAAGGACTCATACTGTATGCTATGAATTGTCCCAAACTGTTAGGAGACCCACTAGAACCGTTGTTCAAGGATAAATTCGTGAGTGCGGACACAGACCAATCTCCCCAGATCCACCTGGATCTGGAACAAACTGTGACAGAATACTACTCTTTCCCTAGTTCTAAAGTATTGAATGGACAAGAGAAGAAGGATGATGTACTTACTTTATGAAATCTCTCCTTATCTCTGTTGATCC
>JASDQU010350965.1:0-12193 GCA_032191745.1 Picea mariana
CAATGTTTTCTTTTACTTAGCTTGCACTTTTGATAGTTATTTTTAGTTAATAATTTATTATAAATAAGAGGATCAACCTATTAGAAGAGGTCAATTGTTTTTTCAAACACAATCATTTTTGGAATTGTAAAGAACTATTTCGGAACTACCTTAATTGAGAATTCATGTTTAGGACCGGAGACAAGTTTATGTTTTTCATCAAAGGCATGTGTGATTGGATCATAAGGAGGAATTACTTCTAACTTTATCTCATGACTGGATGTTGTAATGAGTAAGAGTTTATAAATCTATTGATAGGTTAGGTGATTCAATATTTTTATAGTTCTTATCTCTAATGATGGACAGAAAATCGTGGTGTTAATGTGTGATTAGTGATTAGAGCTAAGGAAACTAATTTTCTTGCTATCATTTTATTTCATGTATGTTTTCTTTCGATAATTGTGTCTCAGTCAATAATTGAAATACCAACAAGTTGATGTATTAGTACTAGGGTTGTCGTAGGTGTGAAAATCTTTGTCTACATGCTTGAGCACGAGGGTTATCCTGAGCTCATCCTTCCTCAGTAGTTAAGTTTTCCCCCTTTTATTTTACACAACTGGTTTATACCAACACCTATGTTTTATCAGACCCACCTATAAGAGAAAATACAAAAAAGAAAACGTTCAAACTAAAGGAGGAGTTTTGACGAGAAGATATCATGTAAATCACTACGTACATCCCATCGATTAATTGGTCAGATCACAAGATCTGGAGAACCATTTCACTATCAAACGTTGCAGAGTCTAATTGGGCCTTCGTGGCGGATTTGGTTCCTACTGTTGAGTTAAAGGGAATTACGACCCCTCAAGAGGACATTAACTTATTTTAATTGCTAGAGTTACAACAATGAGGTCATGTAGTTTCAAATAGTAACATCTAACCTTAATCCCATACATGAAAACTTAAAACTATACTCTCTAATAACTTTGTTTTTTTAAGAAAATTTTATATTTCATAAAAAAAAATAAATCTAACAAAACTTTTGAAAATTTTCTAAATTTACTAAAAAGTGAATAAAAAAAAATTCAAAAATAATTCAATTACAAAAAGAAACTTTATCTTCCCAAAAATAATAAACTCTTGAAAAGATGAGATTACTCCTTTAACAAACAAATCTAACTACAAACTCAAACTAACTCCATTTAAAAATTCCAAAATTGTGAAATAACAAAATTTTATTATCAAAATATTAACTTTTATTCATCGAATTTCATCAATTGACCTACCTATAAAATAGGTAATAGATAAATTGATCCATCATGAAATATTAACCCACTCCATGACGACCATTTTTCGGCCTATGAGATTTGAGTTCCTCCTTCTCCCGAGCCATCGCATCATGAAGATCATGTCGTGGGAACGACAAAGAAATGGCTTCAACATGCGAAAGATACTGACATGGTTAGCATCGGAAAGGAAAGGTAAAGAAATGGCTACAAAGTATTTTAAACAACAAAATGCAGCAAAAAAAAAAGGGAAAAATCTTAAAAACAAATAGCTATATTTTCTTTTTTGTTGATTTGAACCTCTTCCCTTTGCATCGTGGCATCCTCATCATTAAATCCAGATTCATGTTTGAATTGCAGAAAAACAAATGGCCATAACACATAAAAAAGAAAGAGAAAATGGCTTTATTAATATTATATCAATAATGGATTCCTAGCAATTGCCTTTTGTGGACATGACTAAGGGAGAATGTAGTACATTTCGGTATTAAACTAATGTGAATGTTGTCGGGAAAGACTTAGCAGAACTAAGCAAGATATGAGTTCTCTTGTCAAGGAGTTCTTATGACAAGACACCAAGGGTTTGGTTGGTTTGCATCTTTCCATTGGATTTTTGAGGATAACAACGATTTTTGTTTTCGTTCTTTGTTTATTATGTTTATTATTGATGTAAATATTTTCAATTCAATTTTTATCTTGGTATTTTTATTGTTATTTTGTTGTGTTTTTCAACATGTCCCTGCTATCATTGTTAAGTTTCTTGGTTTTTCTTTTCACTACTATTTCCTTTGTTTCACTGAGATTTCTTGTCTATTTTTCCTTTTTCTATTCATAGTTTGGGGTTGGGTTTAGTGATTCGTTTGTCTTCCTTTGTAGAGGCTGAAACAAAGGAGAGAAATGAAGTGGGTATCCTAAAAAATAATGCAGTAGTTTTCATGTTCTCATTTTCTTCTGTACCTCATGCCTTCACGAGGATAAGGGTTTTGAGATTTGTGAGACTTTAGCAAGACATTGGAGGGATATGATCCATAGGGAAATTAGGGGTACACTATTGCAGACACCCCAATATTTGATAGAAAATATGGTGAAATAGATTATTTTGTTTGGGTACATTTTATTCATTTGGACTCTCGCAGGCCGACACATTGTTTCAGGTCAAAGCTCCAATTCCTTGGCTTTGGAGGATCCAGAGATGGTCAAAATATGTGAAGGATATCCTATCCAATACATATGATTTTATAGTAGATATTTTTTAATGTTTAGTTGTTTACAGAGTTACTTACACATTTGAATCAAGCTTAATGTTGGGTTTGGTCTGTTGTAGGAGTATTAATAGCTCAAGACAACATCTACATCATTTTATCTCAAGACAACGATTTTTTTTTTCGGAGGAAGGCATCTCTATGTTGATCACTTATTTCTCTCTAACTACTTCACAAAGATTTTATGAGTTCCTTATTTTTGGTTTCTGGTATGACAATAGGCAAACATAGATCCAAGGAATATTGCAAGTTGCATAAAGGCTATTTCTAGCGAGGACAATTGTCGTTATGGTTTTTTTCAATTATTATTTTGATTATTTTCAGTTATAGAGGGTAAATTTATGCCATGTTATTTTTTTCCTTCCTACAAGCATTTGGAATGATATTTTCTCTAGGAATATTCAAAACCAAGTGCATATAGTGTCAAATCAGAAAAAAAAGAGATGAAGGAGGTCACCAACATTGTCATGAACAACACTAGCAGGGTCACTAAGCCTCATGAGTTTACAAATCATTTTTTCCCTAGTAAACAAATTCCTTGGTACTCATATTTTACATATCTAATTCCATGTCAACCTTCATTGTAAATTGGCATTGGCAAGTATTTATCTTAATCTAATATCTCATATGCCTACAGATTAATCAAAGTATCATAAGATGAGAATTTTTTAGAAAAAGAAAATATAACTACCAATATGAACATGTGAGTTTCCAATTTTCTTTTTACCTTTTGCATTCTCACTAATTTTACATATGTTGCTTAGTGAGGGTGCGATGAAATTATGATCGAAAATTGAGACCCTGATGTCAAAATTTCCAGCCCGACATTAACCCCTCGAACTTGATGCCATAACAAATAGATTAAACACTTGTACATTTGAAGTTTTTTTTTTAAGGCTCGACACATAGAAAATCATGTTCTTAATCTAACTAATTGTAGATCGAATTAGGGTTCATTATAGTTATGAATCAAAGTCACTAAAATTCCTATTATTTGCATAGTTATAATTTATGGTTTTGGATGGTGTTGTAGAGATAATGGTTCATCCTCCAAAGATAAGGAAGAGTGGAGAAAATGAGGAAGCCAATATGAGAAACTTTCAGAAGGAGATGATGTATTTGGAAACTATATTGAACATAGATTATACTCCCAAGAGTTATCTATAATATTCTATGAATTGTTTCTTTGGGACAAGATGGTTGGCTTAAATTTTTGGAGATTTATGTCATGGCTAGTTCTCACCTGAGAGAAAGAGAGAGAGATGATGTAGTTAGAAACTATATTAAAAATAGATTATACTTTGAAGATTTATCCATAGGATTTTGTCAAGTGTTTTTTTTTGGACAAGTCGATTGGATTAATTTCTCATAGATTTAGCTCATAGATATTTCTCAACTTAGAAGAGAGAGAGAGAGAGAGAGAGAGAGAGAGAGAGAGAGAGAATCCAACCGTTCCAACTTGAAAAAAATGATGAAGAGGCTTTGCAAATCCCTCTACATAACATGTTTTACAAGAAAAAGACAAGAACCATACAGGAAAACCCCCACTGCATAGAAGTAAACCCTCATAATTATAGTAGATATTATGAATCATAAGTTGTAGAAGTTACAACAAAGACAAGTTATCATAAGCACCATGTTGAAGTCACAATGGGGGCTCTAAGAAAAACCATGAAACTCCTTACTGGCGCTTGAAGTCACAATAGGGACAATGGACCAAAGCATGATTCTTTGAACTCACAACATGTACTTCCCCAGGTTCTTTCAATATGCATGAAGCAAAGGAAAGGTTGCACATGAACTAGCAATATAATACTAGGAATAAGAGGTGAAGAATAAAATAACACATAGAGAAAAATCCTCAAGTCCATAAAAGAACACAACGTGCCCAGAACAAGACTTGCTAAACACATTAACATTGTAGCTCTTAAGAATTTCCTCATTCCTTATGCTCCCTCATCTAAATAAACTATACAACATGATGTTAGAACTCTATAGCTCTATATATTTCCCTCTCTCCTTCCACTCTTTTATCTTTATTCCTCTGTCAACCTTCTTATCTCTTTTAAATTTCCATGCTAACCTTCTTATCTCTTTTAAATTTCCATGCTAAAAGGAACAGAGACATTATTCCTATTAAACTCATGTTGTTTTATTTTTATTCTTTGTTCAAGGATAAGAAGACTACTTTGTATAATTTTAATTAGTGAACTATTTTTATTATTTTATATTACTCAATTTCACTTATGAAAACACATGGAAAGCTCTTCTCTTTCCAAAATGGTATTTTATATTACTCCATTTTAATTTTGAAAATAAAGGTAAAGTCTATGCTTTCCAAAACAACTAACTTCTTCGACACTTTATTGTAAACATTTTATTTTATATGGAATTATGATACATATAACATACTTTATATCACTACAATTTGCATGATTAAAGTTTGTTTCATATATTGTTAGGGTGAATAGTCTACCAACTAAAGCATATGCAAAATTAGAGGCTTCGAGTAACTGATAATAGTACAAAATCCATGAAATCACTCTTTATTTCTTCTCAAAAGTTAGAAATGCATAAGGTAAGTAAGGGAATACATTATAAGAAAAATAATAGTTTATATAAATTTCAATATCTATACTTAGAAGATTCAAGAAAAACATTGAAGGAAATATTAGTCTACCACTAGTCACATTTTGCAAGGGTAGAAGAACACAGACTAATACCATCTCATATTAACTTATGAAGATAACTTACAATTCCAAGAGGAAAATTGTTTTCATTATTAAACTATATCTATTTATAATATTTACCAATGACTCTTGGTAATCTAGTTCCTTGACTCTTGGCCTTGTAGTTTTTAAACTACTTGGATTTCCTAGCTTACTTGTCCTTCTAGCCTTATAGATCTTTGTATTTATCCACATGTTGATGATGAGGGTATTCTTTAATTGAAATATATAATATTACACAATTTCCTTTCACTTCAAATGAAACTCTCAACTAACCAATTTTCCTCATGTGACTACAAGCCAAGAAAAAGTCCCATGTCTTGGATAGAAATTTAAATTACTTTCCTTATTCCTTATACTTAAGGTTTGATACCTACAAATTTGAGGCTTGCAATTTATTGATTGTTATAATAAATCCACTCTATTTGTAGTTTTGATTTGATGAGGGCCACTTAGTCTTTATCTATACTACTTGATTGTAGAGAAGTATATGAATAGTCTCTCGTTATATGTCATCTTACTCTTTCAACATCAAATTGCATATGTGTCATCGTCTCTTACATTCCCTACACATATATAACCATATTTCAATCTTTCATCATCATTTTAGTAAACACATGCAAAAAATTGTAGAGAAATCCCCGTAGTGAAACCATGAAAAAACCTATATGGTGAAAAGATTCCTTGAAATGTTTACAAATATGTGTACAACAATACCTTACCCAATATTAGTGTGTTCAAATGAAAACATATCATTTCAAGATTTCCTTACACTATTAATGATAAATGCATATGTTTGTGATGATAACCTCATGAAAGAAAATTTATATATTATTATGTCTCTTTAACTTATTTCCATTATATCTTTGGACATATCGAGTTTCATTAATGGTGTAAAATCAAGTAATTTCCCATGAGGTTTTGATGTCCAATCTCTTCTTGGTACAATCCTCCGACATCTTATGAGAGTATGTCTCTTTAGTGGATTATTCAAAGTAACAAGCCACGTCAGAAAAAATTATTAAATATGAAATGAGAGGGCATTGATCCCTGAGAGAAATATCACCTAATGTACCAAAATATACCCCCAATCATTTTTCATTCAAGATTTACCTCCGGTATCAGATCTGGGTAGGGTGTGGTCTAATATTCCGTGTTGTCAGTGTGAGCTAATATTAATTAAAGGGGATGGTCTAATATACATATTGGATCAGTGACTCAATTTTGGCAAAATATATAAGCATGTACATCCTGCATTAATCTAGAACCATTGAGTTTGAAACAAGAGATGAAATATTTAGAGCCCATGCGATGAATATTGTGGATCATTATAACCATGTGCCTCACCTCTTGTTTCCAAATAAAAAATTACACAACAATATGGTTTGAATGCTTTGCTTACATGATAATAAAATTTGTAATGAATGTAAAACTTCTCTTCACTCAATCTCTTCACATAAGCTTAAACATGAATCTGTTTTCATTTAAACCTTTTTGTTAAAAAACTTGCAATTTCATTGCACATTCAGAGATTCTCAAGCATCCTTTACAAAGCATGAAAACCATTGCATCCATAGATTCAACACAAGAGGGAGCATTACAAAATTACATGGAAACTGTATCTTTTGGGTATTCACTTATTATCCTTGACTCAAACTCACAATGTAAAAACAATCAATCCAATGCATTATCCAAAATGCATTACAAGCTTATTATAATAGATTTTCACCATAAATCCTTTGACAAATTGCAAAAGGTTTCTCCTTTGAAATGTTAATAAACAAATAACCATGCCATTGAGTTTGTTGAAGGTGCAATGAGTGGGTATTTTTTCTCAATCAAATTTTATGTTCAATGAAAAAAAATCTCCCCACAATCATATTTAGTTCAAGGTTGAGTTTATATAGTGGGCACACTCATGTTTTGCATATTTCACTAATTTAAAACTAAATTTTCATGCACATGGATATTTCACTAATATAAAACTAAGAATTAAAACTTAAGAACAAGAAAAATGAATGATCCAAATTTTTATTTTTTTTTAAATTAACACATGGAGACTTATGAACCATAGCCAACTCTCATCGATAAACTTGCACAATAATATGATTTAAGAACAAAATGTGGTTAGGGATGATTTTAAGGATGGAAATTTATTTTGAAATGTAGAAACGTTGGCGAATCTTACTAATCCTTCATATGCCAACTATTAAATGTTTAGAAATATTTTTATAAAAATATTCAAAATTCTAAGGATTTAATATAGTTTGTATAAAATTTTGGGGATTTTTAAGGTAAAATGATATTATCCTATTGAATTTGGGCGAATAATTTTTAGAATGCTAAATATTTTTTTGGGAAAAACCATGAAAAATTAGCCCATGATTGAAATTTAGCCCCCAAAAATCATCCATGAACATGGTGGATCATTCGATAAGACATAACAAAGACTAGTTACTAGTTTGTCAAAATATAACTTCTCTTCCATTCGGTTTCTTCATATAAACTGCATGAAAATTAATGCATATCTTTCAAATTCCTTGAGTTGATTAACTTGAACCATCCTTTCCCATTCTAAAGAATTCAATCAAGCCTCATGAAAACAATGCATTCACTCAATTTAAGGAAGAAAGCATCATATAAGGGATATTTTAGCCATTCATTTCCAACAAAGTGTCTTTAATTTAATTTTTAACATTTAAACCAATCAATCAATATTATATGCACCAGCATAGATCGAATCAATCAATATTATATACACCAGCATAGATCCATTTAAATTTTGGATACTCTTGAGGTAGAAACTTTTTCTCAATTTTTGTTTAATTAAAAAAAAAATAGCTTGCAAAACTTTATTGGTCCATGATAAATGGAGATTTAATATGGATCTATGTTAGTTCTTGATGTGTATGTGTGTGAGTTGAATGTTGAGCACAACAAATGATATTTTATTTATGTTGGGAGTTGACTTAATTTTTTAGTTATTAATATTTTTTTAAATACTATGTGTCAACTCTATATTAAGCATGGAAGGAATTACACATCTTCCTCTTACTCGTAAAAAACACCTATTGACGAAATGGTTTTTTTTTTCTTCATTTACTGTATCTCTCTATATAAATTTGATATAAAATTATTTTGAATTAGGAGGATATGAAATATTTTATTTATCATTCACATTGAAATAAAAAAAAAAGTTATTCATATTTTTTAAATGTCAAATGTCAACTTTTTTTTTCCTTACAAAAATACGTAATTTTAATCATCCGAAGAGACAAAATTACATTTTGTAGGTGCTCGTGAAGCACATTCAGTAGTGTAGATAAAGTAAGACGGTTTAAACCAACAAGAACCAATGTGTTGGTAGTTGATCTTTCCAAGTTCTTTTAATTGGTTCTAGTCTATCATAGACTGCATAGTGCAGTTTACAAATCCTACCTATATGGCTAATAATGTACCTATAAACCTTTTCAATGTATACACAAAAAACTAGATCCAAATTATACAATCCAAAATGTGGTTAAGTAGTATTATGGAGCAGGAGCTTGAGCCGATTCTTCTATGAAGGGTCGATGGTAGAAATTATGTGTTGTGTCCCCATTTGATTATGAAAAGTTCCAATGACCATAAGGTAGAGTGATCCCTTCTTTTGACAAAGCATCTGCTATTTTGTTCATGTTCTTGTAAACATGTTGTATTATAAAGGAGTCAAAAGAGGCCAACAAGGTATAAATATCCTCCAAAATAGGCTGCAATAAAATATTGTGGTAGGACTGTGTTTTATGAACCCAATTTATGACATTCATTGAATCACCAAAGAGTTGTATGGAGTGTATCCCTCGTTCAATTGTTGTTTTGAGTAATAGGAGTAGTGCCATTAGTTCTACATAGTTTTTTGTACCTTTTCCTGGTCCCATTTTTATTTTGATAAAATGTGAATCTGATATGTGTAGGACTGCCCCTCGCCCCCCCCCACAGAGGAGATTTTGAGATGCTCCATCAAAGAAGGCCCAGGGAACGGATGGGTCTATGGGATCGGGATGATATGTTTTGGTGTCGTGTACATTCTTTTCATGGGTAAAGTGTTCCAGAATTGAAAGACTTTTGGCTGCTACTAATTCAGCTATTGAGGCCTTCTCATGAAAAATGGTCGAGTTCATGGCAAGATAGACTCCACAAATTATTAAAAGTGGCAGGGATTTTAAGTTCTTGTGAGTAGGATATTGTAGCCAATTTTTCCAAGTGGAATCTAGCGTTGGCCCATTCCACCCACAGTGTTGTCTTAAGATCATGGAAACTTCTCCCCACACTTTTAAAGTGAAAGGGTAGAATATGAGGATGTGATCAATAGTTTCATTTTCCCCTTTACAAAGAGGGCACCAGCCCGGACCTTCGATTTGAAGATTCCTCATCTTGTCCCAGGTCGGGACATTGTTTACCAGCACAGACCACATGAAGATCTTTGTTTTCAATTAGGCTTTGAGATTCCAAAGATCGCTCCATAACCAGAACGATTGCCTTTGGACTAGGTCGACACTAAGTGCTATGTAACCTAATTTCAGGGAGTAAACCCCATGTGGGTATTTTTTCCAAACTAGCTCATCATTCCTATCCAGGAGCCTAATGTGACCCCACTGAAGGGAAAAAATGTAGTTGTCTCAATGAAGTTTGAGCTCTCCTTCTAGCTCAAGAGAATCAAAGTTGTACCACCCTTGATGCCAAATGTTTGTGGAGTTTGGATCAACAATTTGATTATGTTTGTGGAACCCCTGAGTGTGTAAGTGGTCTAGGATGGCATGTGGAAGGGTATGGGAGTTCCTGCTTCTAGGCCATGGATCTGTTCCAATGCGGACTTGATCTCCCCTTCCAAATTTCCAAGCCAAACCATCGTCGATAACATGGAAACATTTTATTACTGCCTTCCAAATGATGGAGCAGCTAGATAATCTCTTGTCGACCCGACTTATCCAATCTCCCAATGAATTTGGTTTGATGTATTTGTGGGTTACCACTTGGGTTCATAAACTAGATGTAGTGAAGAGCCTCCAGCATGATTTTGTTGTTAGGGCTATTGAAAAAATGAATATATTCTTCAGTCCCCAGCCCCCAATTGATTTTGGATGAGCCAACATATCCCATTTGGCCCATGGAAAGATGTAGTGATCCTTCAGTTCAGACTAGATGAAACAAAAGCATAATCGATGAATTTTTTCTAATATACCTTTGGGAATCCAGGAGAGAGACATCCAGTATACAGGGATGGCCTCAAGAACTTCTTTTGTCAAAGTTAGCCTGCCTACCCTTGAGAGCCACCCAAAGCTCCAAAGGTTTAGTATTTTTTATAGTTTCTCCAAGAGCCACCACCAATCCCCTGTGATATATTTGTTTGCTTTGAGCTGGAAGCCAAGATATTTTATTCCTTGTTGCAAATCCTATAGTGGGAAGGGAAATAGGGATCTATAAAGGGAAAAAGTGGAAACATCTAACCTAATTATGGATAAAGTGTATTTTTGTGAGTTGATGATCATCCCTGTAGCATTCCAGGATAGTTGGAGGATATATGCTAATCTCTCTGCATATTTGGTTATGCCACTACAGAAAACTAGGAAATCATCTACAAAAAGTAGATGAGTAATTTTGAAGTCTAGTGAAGTCTGAATCCCCTGAAAGTACCCTGAGGAGGTGGCCGAACCAATGGCCCTGCTTAAAAAAAATTGTACCAAGAGGAAGAGAAGTGGTGAGAGGGGGAATCCCTGCCTCAATCCCCTTTCTGAGGAGAAGAAAGGAGAGGCTACTCCATTAGTCATCACAACAAATGAAAACGAGGTGATACATGCCATTATCCACTTGATGAAGGGTACCTCAAACCCCAAATGAGTGAGAAGCAGCCTGATGAAGGACTAGCTTACATGATCAAAGGATTTTGAGAGATCGATTTTTAGAACGGACCCTTTGGACCTCATTATTATGAGACTATGAAGTCCTTCTTGAGCCACCCCAATAGCTTCATGAATATGACGACAATTTAAGAACCCAAATTTTTCTTTAGAAATAGTAGCCTAGAGTATGGGTTTAAGGGGTTTGGAAATGAGTTTTGCACAATTTTGTATATGTAGTTGCATAGGGAGATCAGCCTGAAATCCTCGAAGGAGAGGGCTTCATCCTTTTTTGGGATAAGTGCTAGGAAGGTGGATTTGAAAGTTGGATGCATTATACCATTCCTTCTAGATTCTTCCACCACTTGTAGGAGATAAGATCCTAGCAAATCATAAAAAACGGGATATAATTCTATCGGCCAACCATCTAGCCCTAGGCTCTTATCCTTCTGAAAACTATGTAGAGTCTCATTTAATTCAAGTTCATTGACTTCCTCATATAGTTCATTGTTTCTTTCTGCATCCACAAATCTAGGATAATGAACAATATCAACGATATTAACCCTTTGTTCATCTTTTTACAAAGATTTGAAGAAATTTTTTCCCATCTCAGCCAATCCTTCAAAGGTTGAAACATTCCTTCCCTCTTGATCATGCATATTCTAGATTTCATTTGAATATTTGTGTCCCTTCGCAGAGGCATGAAAAAAACTTTATGTTCTCATCCCCCTGTTCTATCCATATGGCATGGCTTTTTAATCTCCAGGTCGCCTGTGGATTATAGGGACTTTAGTGATTCCTGAGAAAAATTAGAGAGGAATCCCAAATCAACCGAGAGTTGGATAGATGCAATTTTTTATTCTATGTTATGATGTTCTTTTTCCTCCATCTGTCTTTTCCCCATGCCGAGGGAATAGTCAGTAGTTTAATTATTTTGAGATTGTCCACAAAGTGCAGACCCGCTAGAGAGCTCGAGATGGGATAATTGTTGGACAACTGAGAGGGGGGGGTGAATCAATTGTTACCGTGCTTAAACAATTATGCTTCTTTTAAACTCTTTG
>JASDQU010350969.1:0-10858 GCA_032191745.1 Picea mariana
CAGTTAAAATATTTGAAGGGAAACTTGCCTTGGTACTTGCCTGATCCTTTATTTAGTCTTCTCACAAATTTTTCTTCAATTTCATTAGCCTCAAAATCCTGATTCTTGTCTTCTTTAAATGATTCTTCTCTATAGGTAGATTTATCTTTACTAATCCTCATTTCATAAGAAGTTAGAGTTCCTAGGAGTTGATCAATAGACAGAGTCTTAATATCATTCAATATTTATATTGCAGAAACTTTTGGATTGAATCTATCAGGGAGAGATCTTAAGATCTTTTGAACTAGTAATATGTCTTCAATCTTCTCACAAAGAACTTTCATGATATTCACAAGCTTCTCAACTCTTAAGAAAAATTTATTAACTGTCTCATCCTCATTCATCTTTAGTTTTTCAAACTATACTATGTAGGTTTGAAGCTTGGCATCCTTCACCTTCTCATTACCTTCATAGCTGCTAATGAGTTTATCCCACATTGCTTTGGAAGTTTCTAAGTGCATAACTTTTACAAATTCTTCTTCTGCAAGCCCACTCAGAATAGAATTCATAGCCTTAGCGTTGAAGTTGAATTCTATCTTGTCATTCTTGGAAGCTAATACAACCGGATTTACATAACTAGTCTCTACCACATCCCAGACATTTGCACCTAAAGCCATTATGTAGGTTCTCATCCTAACTTTCGAGAAGCCAAAGTTTGTTCCATTGAACAGGGGGGCCTTATTGGTTGAATATACTCCATGGATAGTCATGTTTAATCTTTAGTATCTACCCTTAAATAAAGGGAACTCACTCTGATACCAATTGTTGGAAAACTGAGATGGGGGCGTGAATCAGTTGTTACTGTGCTTAAAAAATTACGCTTATTTTAAACTCTTTACAGAGCACTCAATGACAATCACAAAAATACAGGGAGGTAAGAAATAGAGAATTCAACATCAATCACACATATGAAATATACAGAGACACATATTTCCCGAGGAAACCCATAAAGGGTAAAAACCTCTTCTTCTTGATATGATAAGTAATCTTTATTTTTTGTACATTATAATTCTTATGAGAACCAACTCATCGTGAGGCTACCACCTCTGTTCTGCAATCTGCAACTTGTTGAGAGCACCAACTCTCGGGTTTCTCTAGAACCCACTAGAAGGAAGCACCAACTGGATGGAAGCACCAACTTCCAATCACACAAGCACCAACCTGTGTAACAGAGAACATTAATTCTCCCTTGCACCACTATGCCACCCTGGTTTTTGTGGATACAACCAGATGGAATCTAGAACTCCCTATGTTCAAGAACCCACTTGAAACTTCGAGGACAACAGTCCTCCCTAAAACCTCCCTACCACCCTGATTATAAAAAATTTGTTACTGAAACTTATTATAGTGATACAGTGTTTATCAATAGCTTACCAGTTTCATCACTGTTCTGTTGCACTGCTATGTTATGCCTGCATAAGTGTCTTCCTTCTCGCATTCTTATTTGATCTTTCTGTTCTTCTGCTCTATCTCTGTACATACACCTCATATTACTCTTCCTCTCTCATATATTCATTTATGTTCTATGTGCTATGCCTCTTCTGTGTGTTTCAGCTGTTGCACACAACCTTCTTTTAACAGCTTGAATAACTCTCAACAGAAGCACCCTCCTCTTTCCTGTTCTACATATATTTATATTTCCAAGTCCTTTTCCAGATCATATAGCTAAATCTTCATCCCCTCTGGAGATTACGATGAGTTTGTTCTTCATCCATGGATGTTATGCAAAAACTGTTCATCATTAGTGGCCATTCTTGAGATTCTTTGGCTTCTCTGGAAGCTACAGTCTTCGAAGATTTTTCATCTGTCAATCGTATCTATGATGAGTCTTCATTCCATTAGCAGTTACCTCGAGACTCTTCATCTCCTCTGGCGATCACCCTAAGATTCTTCGAATTATCTGGTAGATGCAACCAGTCATTCTCTATATTTACAATCAGTACATCTCTACCAGTTATTGAGAGAACCTCTACATGCTCATGCCTTTTCCTCCTTTTCCCTTCCTGATAAATCTGCACAGTAGGTGCTATATTTTCTGGCTAAGTCCCTTCCTTTCACATGACCATCGGCGGTGACCATATTCCTAACAAACAATCATTTATCGATTTCGCATTTCAGGTTATCGACTGCGAGTCACCTTGATTTTCCCAACTCGTGAAACTCTAAGATGGAGACTAGAAAAGCTAGCTCCTTCCCTTCTCTTCCGCTGATGTGACCAGCAGTTGTGACCAGGGGCCAAGAAAGAGGGGTGTGTTTCGATTTCTCATATTGTGAACTCCTTCTATGAGTTTCCTTGAAACTCCCAACTCACGAAACTCTGAAATGATTCATATCAGATCAACGATCAAGATCTCTTTCGTGTCTCCAGACTTCGAAGATTTCAATTCTCAAACTCTCGTTCATCCTTCCTTTGATTTTTTTTAGAGTTGACAATCCACTGATGCATTTCCTTGCTGACGTAGTCTGCCACCTGTCCTTACTGACTTGGTCTGCCACAATCTAATGGTCATTGTCTGATCTCCAGATCCAATGGTTGACAAAACTTCGCATTCCGGGGATTTCAAATTTCAAACTTTCCTGAGGGTAAACTCCTCGCATCTCTATATCTGAAGTGAATGTTGTTTGTTTGATTAGGTGGATCGACAGCTTGATCTTTCTACGATGCAACTTTGCTAGCTTATCCTATCCTTCCACTCGAAATTGATCCGACGACTATGATCAAATCATGACTTCGCATTTCAGGTGTTTGAATGTGATCCAACCATGACTCTTCCAACTCCCGACTCTCGATTTTCCAAAAATTTCTCCAGATCAAAAACCCACAACCCTCTATGATCCAACGGTCTGGATCTTATCAGGACTTCACGTTTTACAAATTTGGAGGACAATTCACCTTTTTCTTCTCCATCTTGCGAGTCAAAGAAATGTTGATCTCTCACCACGTGTCCTCTGGATCCAACGACCCATATCATTTCACGACTTCACATATCACGAGTTCCTACAACTCTCACCTTTGAATTCTCCAGTTTGTGAGTCAGCGAAATGTCGATCTCTCGCCATGTGTCCTCTAGATCCAATGGTTTATATCTCATTGCGATTTCACATTCCGATGAATTGGAGGATGGCTCTTGGCCATTATCCTCTTCGCAGTTATACTGGATCTGATGGTTGTTGGTCCTCGGTGCTCAGATCCAATAGATCAAATATTTACTTCTCCTTTGCGCTTCCTCTGGTCACTGGAATCTGATCTAATGGGCATTGGGTATTCAGGATTGGTAATCCAATGGCCACTGTCGCTCCTCCTCTTGAGCTTTGGCTCTCTCAAATCTCTAAGTGTCAAAGGCCATGACCCTTGATCCTTCTGTGAGCCTTGATGTATGAGATCTCGTCTGTGCATCTCAGAACACTATCTCTCCTGAGCTTTGATCTCTGTAGTTCTTGCCTGTAAACATGCCATCGTTGTTGTCATTCTTGCCATGCATACTCTGCCTGTAAAACTGCCAACATTGTTGATGTTCTTTCCATCAATGACAAGCACACTCTTCTTGTAAACATGCCAACATTTGTGCTCCAATAAAGGTAAGATAAGTGGAAATTTTCATTTCGAAAGAATGGATCTAGGTATATTTGATAATTTTTTCCCTAATCTAAAAACTAGGGCACAACTAGAAGAAAGAAGATATGATATGAATAGATCTAATGAAAATAGTGAAAGATGTGTTATCCCTATGCATAGAAAGAATTTTTGGACTAACAAGTGGATGCAGGATCCTAGAAAGAATTTTTTGCAGGTCTATCACTGTGATCCCAGTGCACAGTATAGGAAAGGTTGGGGATCGTTTACGAGAAAGAGAGGATTGACATTATGTTATAATTGCAAAAGACCGAGACATCTTGCTAAGGAATGCCTTGGTAGAAGTCCTATTTGCCTTTGTTGTAAAGCTACTAGACATGAAGTCTTGGATTTCCCTAGAATGATTTCTAAAGTTGAGAAGATGAACATAAGACAAGAAGACCATGAGGAAGGTCAAGGGGCTAAGAATATGCTAAAGAACTAGAAAGAATCAGAGGTTATATTATTACAGATGAAAGAAACACTGAATGATCACAGAGACATCAGTTTATCACAGATTTTAAAAGAGAAAGAGTGAATAGAAACAAGAATAGGAGACTTCGACATAGACTATGTATTGGATGCAGAAACACAGGTGAACATTATGATAGAAAGTACTTGGGAAATATTAGGAAAGCCTGCTATGATTCCTTCATTGGGAGGAATAGGATTGTTTAAAGGAAATTTGATAACACTATGTGGAAGACTTGCCCATGTACCTATGGTTTCTCATGGAACATCGACAGAAGAAGAATTCAAGGTCATTAAGTTTGTTGAGAAAATCGCTCCCTTTGCACTTTTGTTAGGAAAGACTTGGATCAAGAGAGATCAGATCCGAAGGAGAGAAGAAGAGGAATCTATAGAACAAAAAAAGCAATAATTAAGGGATTTCATGGCTAAGAGCATATTGCGCTCAATAAAAGAACAAGAGGACAATTCCAAGCAACTGAGAACTAGAGACTTAGCTGTCGAAGTTGAAATACCACAAGAAGGATTAAAGAACCTATCCATGCAGGAGAATAGAGAACCTACTCCAGAAACAATAAGAGAAGAAGTATTATCCTTAAACCTTGGGAAAGATCCTCAACAATGCGAAGTTACTATGCTAAGAAAGGATAAGAACAAGAATGGAAAGAGGAATCCATAGACGCAGATCACAGGAAATAAAGCTAGAAAGCTCAGTAAGAAGAAAGCAAAGGTAGAAAAATTGCAGGGGGTTCTAGAGAGGACTTCACAGAAGGAAGGCTTGTAGAACTTGAACCTTGCTTGAATAGCAGAACAACACCAACTGGAAATTTACCATGGAAAAGAAATATGACCATTGGAGGTGTCCCGACCATTAGAACGATGCTCTAGAATGGCTAGAAACATAGTTATGTCCAGAATGTTCACCATCGGACCATTGGGACCATGCCATAACAGATGGAATTGTATTGATAGAGGCATTCCTACCCATTGGATAAGTCTGTTACTATCTTATCTATTTATCTTGTCGAATGTTGCACTGAGGATACTTTTGCGAATTGTGATTATCTGAGCCCACAAATAACTAATCGCTTTCGCGGAGTGCTTATTGTAACCTCACCATTCGTTTTGCTACCTTGATTGTTTGTTCACCGACCTGATCTCGAGCGTGTATGTCGGGAAACCTTAGCGGAGTAGAAAGAATCAAGGCACTAGCCTTAGAATGCAATAAATTAAGCAGTCGAAGTGCGCAGACCTACGAGTGCCTTGTAGAAGACCGAGAACTAAAGACATTGGAGTCACAGCTCCAGGAGGCAAAGAAACAAGCAACGACAGTACAAGCACAGCTGAAGTCGTTGTCGGCAGTCAAAAGAATGAAAATGCCCATGAACAATGCATCATTCAGCAATAGGTCCATGCCATCCAGAGTAAAGTCATGGAAGTGACCCAGAGGCTATAGCCAGTACAGGATGAAGCCTGCACTCTGTTTGAGGAGATTGAGGTACAAGGTCCACATCTAGAACAAGTAGTCACCACGGTGGAACAACGATTGGAAGGACTAGTGACCGAGAAAGTTATTCAGGAGTTCGTTGAGCAGGAGGCTCTGGCGAAGTAGCAGGTCGAAGCAGCTCGAGCCAAGCTCGAGGCCTTCGAAGAAGAGTTTCCCATATTAGAGTGACTTGGGATGAGTCATAAGTGATTGTTGGGGGCTTGTTGTCCCTCGACCAAGTTTTGGAGAACCTTGGTCGTGTTTGACCATTTTTCGGACTTCGATAGGATGGCTGAAGAAGAAGTGTTAGGTGAAGCAGAGATCGCAGGATCTCGCCCCCTTTTGTGGGATTTTGGGTTTAGGGTTTATTTAACGGGTATTGGATGTCGGCCCATGGGTTTAACCATGTTTAGGCCCCATTTGTAATGTATAAATAGATATCTAGGCGATGTAAGAAATTAGTGGAGAGACCTAGTAGAATCGTCTTAGTGCAGAGCTAGAGGCTTTGTACATACTATGTGTTAAGACTTGCAAAGCTAAGTGCAAGTGATTGTAAGACGCTTGTGTGCAGACTGTGTAAGAAGGCTTTGTGTTGTGACCTAGCTTGGGGAAGGAGGATCTGGTGAGGTGCGTGCAGATCTTCTGTCCTATGCGGAGTGGGTTTTGTGGCTCTGTGCATTGAACGAAGATAATAAAGAGAAGAATATTTGGTGGACATAGCCCCACATTGGGGGTGAACCACGTATATCCTGTGTTGTGATTGCTTTGTGTCATTAATGTGATTTATTCTTAGTGCTCAATATTTATGTATGTTAGATGCATCTGATATAGTAGCTTAGTGCTTAATAACTTGGATGAATGCTATATCTATTGATGTTATGTGCTAAATGGTCAGATATGCTTAGATCTTGTTGAATATTGTGTTGTTATGTAATTAGGGTTTTACCTGCGGTGTGAATAAAGGGTTAAGGACTAATGAATGTTAACTGCTAAGTTTTCTGTTAAAGCATTGTGATCACATATCCGTGTCCAGCTAGGTTGCAAAAACTTGAGTCCTGCAACCCCCCCTGCCTCTACCTTGGGTGAGACTTCATCTGCTTCGCAGGTGTTGCCGAAAGGGTCGGTAGTTAGGGTTTTGTTGGTGTGTTGTTGAAGCATTGAGCCCTGGGTCTACCCCTATGCCAACATCTCTCCATCAACAGTTGGGAATACATCAATGTCTCATGATCGATGGATTCTTCAAGTGTTCAACCTCAACACCTTTATTCACACTTGCAAGAATGTACTCGGTGCATTGATACCTACTTTCATTATCGGTAGGTTGTCTCGCATTTGTTAACGGTATGCATTAATGACCAGTAATCAAACAAAGTCTTATTGTGTGCGACCTCAACCCCTTTATTCACATGATGTAGAATTGCACCTTTGGAGGATCATGTAGAAGACTTGAAAGCATCAGTTCATAGTTGCAACTTTCCTAAGTTGTTTCTATCATTCATTGGACCAATACCTATATGACTTCAGTGATCATGGGAGAGAAGATTGTACTCCATTGTATACAGATATCTCCAGATTGATTTTGAGACTGGTCTTCACTAGGACCTATTCATGACTATGATATCCTATGGAATGAATCTACTTTTGTATTGCCTATTCATGGCCATGAACAACAGTTTGGTATATTTCCACATGGATCTGCAGTGTAATTCAAATTGGAATCCATGTTACAAAGTCATTATGGATTGTAATATTTTTATGAGAAACTAGTTTGTCCAACTAGGTCCCCATTACTCCACTTCTAGGAATTATAATGTATTTCGACCATCATAGATACTCCTCTGACCTCACACATTAGGGGCAATCTATTATAACAATATTTTCCTCACCCCATGCAACTTGATTAGAAGGCCTTTTCCATTTCCCTATGCAGACTTGAAGTCCCTTTTCGTAGTTCCCAGAGATAAAAAATGTATTTTTCCACATATACATGCCCTAACAGCTATGCAACATGCATATACATAGGTTTCACCATTACAGCCCGCGTACATCGAGTTTTGTGCCCAAAATTAAAAAATGGTGTCGGGTTTCCATGTCACATCACGAGATCCATGATCCTTGAACTTCCATATACTGGAAACATTTCGAATCAACCCTTCAATTCCATTTGAAGGCTATAAATGGGCTATATACAAGATGTGGAGAAAAGGAGAAGAATTCAACTTTGAAAGCAAAGTTACTCTGGAGAAATTATTCACTTCATATTGAGTCTGCATCCCTTTGTCCTTTTAATTCTGAACACATTGTTCATCCCCCAAGCTCTTCCCTATTTGATGGAGAACCTCATTTTCTCTCTTATTTGAGCTTGCCTTTGGTGGATGATTGAAGTGGTGGAGGCCCAACTGGAAGGGACTTAGTTTCTCGGTTCCGAACATGCCGACACAGAAGTTTGTCATTCATACAATTATGTTGATTACATTTTAATAGAAATACTCTTTTCTCGTCCAATTAATGTCTTGCAAATATTTTAATTGTTGTTCCATGGGAATATTTGTTATGAATATTGATGGATTATGATATTATATGTGATAAATTTATATATTATCACCGTATGCTTGCGCATCTTGGTTGTTGAGGACAAGTTGCAGGTGTATTGCTTTGAGTCAAGTGCTCAATGGTGGAATTCATCGAGCATCTAGACGAGGTAGGTTGTTTATCTTGTCTTGTTAGCATATTTGTTTATATAACATACTTGAGATTAGAGTTGATTTCTGCAGTCATTTCTGTTTATTATGTTTTACCCCATGCCATAGAGTGATCTTCCTCATAACAAGCGATAAACTCTTCTACGATACCTAACTGTTTCAATTTGGTCAAACGGCCCAGGGAGTGTGTGTCAGTGTCAAAGCGTTCATAAAGTTTAGCCACATACTATGTCCAAGCAACATATCCTTAGTGTGATTTTCGATGCCATTGCCACCATTTCCAACATTTTGGATCTAAATAGAGGACACCGTAACAAAGTTTTTACATGTCATCAGTGATGCCATGCAAGGAGAAGTAATGTTCCACTTGAGTGACCCAACCAGTGGGATTTGAGCCATCAAATTTGTTCACCTCCACTCGTGGAAGATGCAGATCACGATGAAAAAGGTTGGACTGGAACTGTTGGGAATTGGAGGAAGTTGTACCTTCGAGGTTATAAGGTTGTTCAAATGAGGAATGGATTTCGGGAATTGGCAGTTTTTCCAAGACCTTGGAAGCAAATGATTCAAGTTGAGAATCAAGGTGGGATGCAAGCTAGTTGGAAAGGTGGGAATTGATGTCCTTCTTTAGTTCCTCTTTCATGTAGTCCATTTTGGACTCTATGTGGGTAGCGATGTAGTTTTCAAGGTCTTGGTTGCAGGTGTTGGCCGTGGTGAGGGGAGAACATATAAAGAGGTGGAAGAAAAAGGTGTTAGAAAAGGGTGGTTGGGTCCATGGAAAAACAAGGCTGAAAAATGATAGGTATCAATGCAATCAGGATGAAAAGAGGATTCAAATGGGATACGTACCAAGTAGAGGTTTTTGGAAGGGGGTTGGGACCACGAGAAGAAAAGGTTGAAAAATGATAGGTATCGCTACGATCAGGATGAAAAGAGGAGTCCAATGGGATAGGTCTGAAGTAAGGGTGTGGGAAGGCCCCAATTTTTTTTTTTTACACTACTGTGGAGTTATACTCTGATTTGAATAATACTACAGTGTCGAAATGCTCAAATTATTAATATAAAATAATGTTTAGCAATATTTCAACCATAATGTGCGAGGTAAGGTTGCACGATAAAAAATCTTATATGTTCCTTGTTTCTCTTGTTTTTGTCTCAAGGGTTAGGGTTTTGTCAGGGTTCCTACAGACAAGGGTTTTCCCTGTGCTATAGCACGTTGATATATGTGCGAGGTCGAATAATAGTATTCATCCCAAGATCTCAGGGCACCAACTAAGAAGGCTAGACCATACCCTTAGCCATACTACACGATTACCCAGGTACCAGAGAGTATCTTCCTGAGTGTTGTTCTTGGTGGCACTATAGCAGTCAGGAGGCTGATCAATTGATCTATGGAGGGTTCGGGATACCTAGGCTAGTCTGTATACATGTGTTTTTTGATGTGCTACCACTTGAAGGGGTACCAATAAGGGTTACAAGGGTGTCCAACAATCTGAGCTTAAGTACCTGATCCAGATTATTTTCGGCACGAAATGAGATTGGAGATATAATAAAGAAATGCAAGAGATATTGCAGATATTCAATAATATAACAGAAATATATCAGTGATGCAACCATAAACACAGATATACAGTAATACATGATTTCTATTAATGAAATAAATGTACAGATATTGTAAAATACAGAGTGAAAGACTCGATAGAAAGGTGCTAGCTTATCTCTGAGAAGAGATGTGATGGCTACTCGCATTCACAAGAAGATGATTACAATGATGCTCTAAAGGCCTTTTTACAATAAACAGGAATGCAAAAATTCCTATACATCCAAAAACCTAACCCTCGGAGATGAAGTGCCAAAAGTCATGTGGGCCCCGTTTGGGTAAGTTAGTACATCAACTTCCTGGGGTCATAACTTTTGCATACGTTCTTCGTTTTAGGCGTATGATAGCTTGTTGGAAAGGTATCATCGAGGAGATTCATTTTGGGGGATCAATTATGTTCATCTATCATTGAGAACATCGATATTTAAAAAGCTTCATTTGGGCCCTCAAAATGGCCTCGGAAGTTAAAAACTGCTAAAAATAGTAAATTGCCAAATTTTCCAGAAAACTATTTTGAGCCAGTCAAAAAAGGTGGGTGGCCACCGATATTCACCTGGATCAATCCTCCCTCCTTAGGAATAAATGGTATCCATTTCATTGAGTTCCCAGGGAGAGGGAAAAACGTTTGCTGAATCTGCATCTTGGTGAGTTGCTTGCCTTTCTGGAGACATTGCGCTGCTCAGTTTGTGGAAGTCTGTCATGAACTTGTTGAGGATGAGGTTGTTAAACAAGTCAGACTACATGAGAGGATGGTGTGTAGAAGGAATCTTTTTTCTTTGCTGCAGCCTTGTCGACCTGCTTCTGTTGGATAGAAGGTTCTTGGGGTGAAGTTGTAGTGGTTGCAGTGTCCTTCTGTTCCCATTTTGAACAAATTGTGAAGAAGCTGAATTTTGCAGTATGAGATACTACCTTGCAATAATTTTTAGGTGGAACAATATTCGGAACTACCT
>JASDQU010350970.1:0-11716 GCA_032191745.1 Picea mariana
AATGTCGCTTCCTCTCACCATCGCTATCCTATCTCCATTCCAACGCTCATACAATGATGATCCTGCAAAAGAACACAACCAACCAAAGTGATATCAATAGCATAAACTCAATATAAACCTATGTATGTGATCAAGGAATGATACAATAAAACACAACAAGCTTTATAGGAAAGAATCATATTACTATATAATCTTAAATGTAAAAGAAATTTTTTCATAATTTAAGATCAAAAAACGCCAAGAATTATGCAATTTCGCTACTTGAAATGCAAGGATGCCCCCAATCTAATATAAAGCAAGAAATAAACTCAAAGAATGTCAAGCACACTGTAAAAAGATCAATATAGGCTCCAAAAGTTCAATCCAGTTATTCAAAGCAAAACTGGGCACAAAAAATTGACAAGACCCAATCCAAAAAAGTTTACAAACAAGTTCGCATGATGGCAGTGTATCATGGTGTGAGAATCAAAGATTCTCACAGGTTGAACAAATGTTGACTGCGAGGGGTTCGCACTAGACTTAACACCAAGGTGCGAACTCGGGTGTTTCTCGCAGGCCACTAAATGGTACAGTGCGAAAATGCCTGTAAACAATTTTTTTTCTGAAAAAGGACTAAATTTGAGTGAACTTTCATATCCAGAGAGTCTCAATGAATCTCCCAAAGACTCAGAGACTAGAAAACAAGCAATCAAATCAAGGGAAACTAGAATAACTAGGAAACAATCCGTTTCCCAGCGGAGTCACCAATTTTGTTATCGGACTAATCGGTAGGTGCGGACACTAACTGATCTCCCTAGATCCACCTAGATCTAGAATAAAATACGCCAGAACATGACGCTTTCCTTAAGTTATAAATATTGAATTTACTAACTAAAGAGGGATGAGTGGCATACCATTTAAATGTCGCTTCCTCTCGCCATCGCCATCCTAGCTCCATTCCAACGCTCATACAATGATGATCCTGCAAAAGAACACAACCAACCAAAGTGATAGAAGTAGCATAAACTCAATATAAACCTATGAATGTGATCAAGTAATCATACAATAAAACACAATAAGCTTTATAGGAAAGAATCATTTTACTGTATGATATTAAATGTGAAAGAAAATTTTTCATAATTTAAGATAAAAAAATGCCAAGAATTATGCAATTTCGCTACTTGAAATGCAAGGATGCCCCCAATCTAATATAAAGCAAGAAATAAAATCTTTTTGTTTAAAAAATTTCACTAAAAGCAATAATGAGCTTTCTTAAAACAAAGAAACCCAAACTAAAAGTTTTCTTTTAAAGAGAACTATTCAGAAGAAATCTGATCTTTCCCTAAACAATTCTAAAGAAAACACACGATTTGTAATTGAAAGACACTCAAAGCAAGAGACTAATCCAAGCAAAGATGGCTAAAAGAAACTCAAAGCATGTCAAGCAGACTGTAAACAGATCAATATAGGCTCCAAAAGTTCAATCCAGCTATTCAAAGCAAAACTGGGCATGAAAAAATGACAAGACCCAATCCAAAAAATTTTACAAACAAGTTCGCAGGCTGGCAGTGTATCACAGTGCGAGAATCAAAGATTCTCGTAGGGTGAACAAAGGTTGACTGCGAGGGGTTTGCACTGGACTTAACACAAAGGTGCAAACTCAGGTGTTTCTCGTAGGCCACTAAAGGGTACAGTGCAAGAATGCCTGTAAACAAGAAAAAATTTGAAAAAGGACTAAATTTGAGTGAACTTTTAGATCTAGAGAGTCTCAATGGATCTCCCATAGACTCAGAGACTAGAAAACAAGAAATCAAAGCAAGGGAAACTAGAATAACTAGGAAACAATCTGTTCCCCAACGGAGTCGCCAATTTTGTTATCGGACTAATCGGTAGGTGCGGACTCTAACTGATCTCCCTAGATCCACCTAGATCTAGAACAAAACACACCAGAATATGACACTTTCCTTAAGCTTTAAATATTGAATTTACTAACTAAAGAGGGATGAGTGACATACCATTTAAATGTCGCTTCCTCTCGCCATCGCCATCCTAGCTCCATTCCAACACTCATACAATGATGATCCTGCAAAAGAACACAACCAACCAAAGTGATAGGAATAGCATAAACTCAATATAAACCTATGTATGTGATCAAGGAATCATACAATAAAACACAACAAGCTTTATAGGAAAAAATCATATTACTGTATCATATTAAATGTGAAAGAAAATTTTTCATAATTTAAGATCAAAAAATGCCAAGAATTATGCAATTTCGCTACTTGAAATGCAAGGATACCCCCAATCTAACATAAAGCAATAAATAAAATCTTTTTGTTTCAAAAATTTCACTAAAAGAAATAATGAACTTTCTTAAAAAAAAGAAACCCAAACTAAAAGTTTTCTTTTAAAGCGAACTATTCAGAAGAAATCTGATCTTTCCCTAAACAATTCTAAAGAAAACACACGATTTGTAATTGAAAGACACTCAAAGCAAGAGACTAATCCTTCAAAACCAAACAAAGCAAAGATGTCTAAAAGAAACTCAAAGAATATCAAGCAGATTGTAAACAGATCAATATAGGCTCCAAAGGTTCAATCCAGCTATTCAAAGCAAAACTGGGCATCAAAATATGACAAGACCCAATCCAAAAAAAATTACAATCAAGTTCACAGGCTGGTAGTGTATCACAGTGCGAGAATCAAAGATTCTCGCAAGCTGAGAAAAGTTTGACTGTGAGGGGTTCGCACTGGACTTAACACCAAGGTGCAAACTCAGGTGTTTCTCGCAGGCCACTAAAGGGTACATTTTGAGAATGCCTGTAAACAATTTTTTTTTTGAAAAAGGACTAAATTTGAGTGAAATTTTAGATCTAAAGAGTTTGGATGGATCTCCCACAGACTCAGAGACTAGAAAACAAGCAATCAAAGCAAGGGAAACTAGAATAACTAGGAAACAATCCGTTCCCCAGTGGCGTCACCAATTTTGTTATCGGACTAATCGGTAGGTGCGGACACTAACCGATCTCCCTAGATCCACCTAGATCTAGAATAAAACACACCAGAACACGATGCTTTCCTTAAGTTTTAAATATTGAATTTACTAACTAAAGAGGGATGAGTGACATACCATTTAAATGTCGCTTCCTCTTGCCATCACCATCCTAGCTCCATTCCAACGCTCATACAATGATGATCCTGCAAAAGAACACAATCCACCAAAGTGATAACAATAGCATAAACTCAATATAAACCTATGTATGTGATCAAGGAATCATACATTAAAACACAACAAGCTTTATAGGAAAGAATCATATTACTGTATCATATTAAATGTGAAACAAATTTTTTCATAATTTAAGATAAAAAAATGCCAAGAATTATGCAATTTCGCTACTTGAAATGCAAGGATGCCCCCAATCTAATATAAAGCAAGAAATAAAATCTTTTTTTTTTCAAAAATTTCACGAAAAACAATAATGAACTTTCTTAAAACAAGGAAACCCAAACTAAAAGTTTTCTTTTAAATCGAACTATTCAGAAGAAATCCGATCTTTCCCTAAACAATTATAAAGAAAACACACACTTTGTAGTTGAAAGACACTCAAAGCAAGAGACTAATCCTTCAAAACCAAACAAAGCAAAGATGTCTAAAAGCAACTCAAACAATGTCAAGCAGACTGTAAACAGATCAATATAGGCTCCAAAAATTTAATCCATCTATTCAAAGCAAAACTGGGCATCAAAAAATGACAAGACCCAATCCAAAAAATTTGACAAACAAGTTCGTAGGCTTCCAGTGTATCACAGTGTGAGAATCAAAGATTATCGCAGGCTGAACAAAGGTTGATTGTGAGGCGTTCGCACTAGACTTAACACCAAGGTGCGAACTCAGGTGTTTCTCGCAGGCCACTAAAGGGTATAGTGCAAGAATGCCTGTAAACAAGAAAAAAATTCAAAAAGGACTAAATTTGAGTGAACTTTCAGATCGTGAGAGTCTGGATGGATCTCCCACAGACTCAGAGACTAGAAAACAAGCAATCAAAGCAAGGGAAACTAGAATAACTAGGAAACAATCCCTTCCCCAGCGGAATCGACAATTTTGTTATTAGACTAATCGGTAGGTGCAGACACAAACTGATCTCCCTAGATCCAACTAGATCTAGAACAAAACACACCAGAACATGACGCTTTCTTTAAGTTTTAAATATTGAATTTACTCACTAAAGAGGGATGAGTGACATACCATTTAGATGTCGCTTCCTCTCGCCATCACCATCCTAGCTCCATTCCAACGCTCATACAATGATGATCCTGCAAAAGAACACAACCAACGAAAGTGATAGCAATAGCATAAACTCAATATAAACCTATGTATGTGATCAAGGAATCATAGAATAAAACACAACAAGCTTTATAAGAAAGAATCATATTACTATATCATATTAAATGTGAAAGAAAATTTTTCATAATTTAAGATCAAAAAATGCCAAGAATTATGCAATTTCACTACTTGAAATGCAAGGATGCCCCCAATCTAATATAAAACAAGAAATAAAATCTTTTTGTTTCAAAAATTTCACTAAAAGCAATAATGAACTTTCTTAAAACAAACAAACCCAAACTAAAACTTTTCTTTTAAAGTGAACTATTCAGAAGAAATCTGATCTTTCCCTAAACAATTCTAAAGAAAACACACGCTTTGTAATTGAAAGAAACTCAAAGAAAGAGACTAATCCTTCAAAACCAAACAAAGCAAATATGGCTAAGCAACTCAAAGAATGTCAAGCAGACTATAAACAGATCAATATAGGCTCCAAAAGTTCAATCCAGCTATTCAAAGAAAAACTGGGCATCAAAAAATGACAAGACCCAATCCAAAAAATTTGACAAACAAGTTCGCAGGCTGGCAGTGTATCCCGGTGTGAGAAACAAAGATTCTCGCAGGCTGAACACAGGTTGACTTCGAGGGGTTCGCACTAGACTTAACACCAAGGTGCGAACTCAAGTGTTTCTCGTAGGCCACTAAAGGGTATAGTACGAGAATGCTTGTAAACAATTTTTTTTTTGAAAAAGGACAAAATTTGAGTGAACTTTCAGATCCAGAGAGTCTGGATGCATCTCCCACAGACTCAGAGACTAGAAAACAAGCAATCAAAGAAAGGGAAACTAGAATAACTAGGAAATAGTCCATTCCCCAGCGAAGTCGACAATTTTGTTATTGGACTAATCGGTAGGTACAGACTCTAACTGATCTCCCTAGATCCACCTAGATCTAGAACAAAACACACCAGAACATGATGCTTTCTTTAAGTTTTAAATATTGAATTTACTAACTAAAGAGGGATGAGTGACATACCATTTAAATGTCACTTCCTCTCGCCATCGCCATCCTAGCTCCATTCCATCGCTCATACAATGATGATCCTGCAAAAGAACACAACCACCCAAAGTGATAGCAATAGCATAAACTCAATATAAACCTATGTATGTGATCAAGGAATCATACAATAAAACAGAACAAGCTTTATAGGAAAGAATCATATTGTTGTATCATATTAAATGTGAAAGAATTTTTTTCATAATTTAAGATAAAAAAATGCCAAGAATTATGCAATTTCGCTACTTGAAATGCAAGGATGCCCCCAATCTAATATAAAGCAAGAAATAAAATCTTTTTGTTTCAAAAATTTCACTAAAAGAAATAATGAACTTTCTTAAAACAAAGAAACCCAAAGTAAAACTTTTCTTTTAAAGTGAACTATTCAGAAGAAATCTGATCTTTCCCTAAACAATTCTAAAGAAAACACACGCTTTGTAATTGAAAGACACTCAAAGAAAGAGACTAATCCTTCAAAACCAAACAAAGAAAATATGGCTAAAAGCAACTCAAAGAATGTCAAGAAGACTGTAAACAGATCAATATAGGCTCCAAAAGTTCAATCCAACTATTCAAAGCAAAACTGGGCATCAAAAAATGACAAGACCCAATCCAAAAAAAATTACAAACAAGTTCGCAGGATGGCAGTGTATCACAGTGCGAGAATAAAAGATTCTCGCAGTTTGAACAAAGGTTGACTGCGAGGGGTTCGCACTGAACTTAACACCAAGGTGTGAACTCAGGAGTTTCTCGCAGGCTACTAAAGGGTACAGTGCGACAATGCCTATAAACAAGAAAATTTTTGAAAAAGGACTAAATTTGAGTGAACTTTCAGATCCCGAGAGTCTGGATGGATCTCCCACAGACTCAGAGACTAGAAAACAAGAAATCAAAGCAAGGGAAACTAGAATAACTAGGAAACAATCCCTTCCCTAGTGGAGTCGGCAATTTTGTTATCGGACTAATCGGACGGTGCAGACACTAACTGATCTCCCTAGATCGACCTAGATCTAGAAAAAAACACACCAGAACATGACGCTTTCTGTAAGTTTTAAATATTGAATTTACTCACTAAAGAGCGATGAATGACATACGATTTAGATGTCGCTTCCTCTCGCCATCGCCATCCTAGCTCCATTCCAACACTCATACAATGATGATCCTGCAAAAGAACACAACCAACCAAAGTGATAGCAATAGCATAAACTCAGTATAAACCTATGTATGTGATCAAGGAATAATACAATAAAACACAACAAGCTTTATAGGAAAGAATCATATTACTATATCATATTAAATGTGAAAGAAATTTTTTCATAATTTAAGATCAAAAAATGCCAAGAATTATGCAATTTCGCTACTTGAAATGCAAGGATGCCCCCAATCTAATATAAAACAAGAAATAAAATCTTTTTGTTTCAAAAATTTCACTAAAAGCAATAATGAACTTTCTTAAAACAAAGAAACCCAAACTAAAAGTTTTCTTTTAAAGCGAACTATTCAGAAGAAATCTGATCTTTCCCTAAACAATTCTAAAGAAAACACACGCTTTGTAATTGAAAGACACTAAAAGCAAGAGGCTAATCCTTCAAAACCAAACAAAGCAAAGATGGCTAAAAGAAACTCAAAGAATGTCAAGCAGAGTATAAACAGATTAATATAGGCTCCAAAAGTTCAATCCAGCTATTCAAAGCAAAACTGGGCATCAAAAAATGACAAGACCCAATCCAAAAAATTTCACAAACAAGTTCGCAGGCTGACAGTGCATCACAGTGCGAGAATCAAAGATTCTTGTAGGTTGACCAAAGGTTGACTAGGAGGGGTTTGCACTGGACTTAACACCAAGGTGCGAACTCAGGTGTTTCTCGCAGGCCACTAAAGGGTACAGTGCGAGAATGCCTGTAAACAAGATTTTTTTTGAAAAAGGACTAAATTTGACTGAAATTTCAGATCCAGAGAGTCTGGATGGATCTCCCACAGACTCAGAGACTAGAAAACAAGCAATCAAAGCAAGGGAAACTATAATAACTAGGAAACAATCAGTTCCCCAGCAGAGTCAGCAATTTTGTTATCGGACTAATCGATAGGTGTAGACACTAACTGATCTCCCTAGATCCAGCTAGATCTAGAACAAAACGCACCAGAACAAGACGCTTTCCTTAAGTTTTAAATATTGAATTTACTAACTAAAGAGGGATCAGTGACATACCATTTAATGTTGCTTCCTCTCGCCATCGTTATCCTAGCTCCATTCCAACGCTCATACAATGATGATCATGCAAAAGAACACAACCAACCAAAGTGATAGCAATAGCATAAACTCAATAGAAACCTATGTATGTGATCAAGGAATCATAAAATAAAACACAACAAGATTGATAGGAAAGAATCATATTATTGTATCATATTAAATGTGAAAGAAATTTTTTCATAATTTAAGATCAAAAAATGCCAAGAATTATGCAATTTCACTACTTGAAATGCAAGGATGCCCCCAATCTAATATAAAGCAAGAAATAAAATCTTTTTGTTTCAAAAATTTCACTAAAAGCAATAATAACCTTTCTTAAAACAAAGAAACCCAAGTTAAAAATTTTCTTCTAAAGCGAACTATTCAGAAGAAATCCGATCTTTCCCTAAACAATTCTAAAGAAAACACATGCTTTGTAATTGAAAGACACTAAAAGCAAGAGGCTAATCCTTCAAAACCAAACAAAGCAAAGATGGCTAAAAGCAACTCAAAGAATGTCAAGCAGACTATAAACAGATCAATATAGGCTCCAAAAGTTCAATCCAGCTGTTCAAAGCAAAACTGAGCATCAAAAAATGACAAGACCCAATCCAAAAAATTTTACAAACAAGTTCGCAGGCTGGCAGTGTATCACAGTGCGAGAATCAAAGATTCTCGTAGGCTGAACAAAGGTTGACTGCGAGGGGTTCGCACTGGAATTAACACAAAGGTGCAAACTCAGGTGTTTCTCGTAGGCCACTAAAGGGTACCGTGCGAGAATGCCTGTAAACAAGAAAAATTTTGAAAAAGGACTAAATTTGAGTGAACTTTCATATCCACAGAGTCTGGATGGATCTCCCACAGACTCAGAGACTAGAAAGCAAGCAATCAAAGAAAGGGAAACTAGAATAACTAGGAAACAATCTGTTCCCCAACGGAGTCACCAATTTTGTTATCGCACTAATCGATAGGTGCGGACTCTAATGGATCTTCCTCGATCCACCTAGATCTAGAACAAAACACACCAGAACATGATGCTTTCCTTAAGTTTTAAATATTGAATTTACGAACTAAAGAGGGATGAGTGAAATACCATTTAAATGTCGCTTCCTCTCGCCATCGCCATCCTAGCTCCATTCCAACGCTCATACAATGATGATCCTGCAAAAGAACAAAACCAACCAAAGTGATAGCAATAACATAAAGTCAATATAAACCTATGTATGTGATCAAGGAATCATACAATAAAACACAACAAGCTTTATCAGAAAGAATCATATTACTGTATCATATTAAATGTGAAAGAAATTTTTTCATAATTTAAGATCAAAAAATGCCAAGAATTATGCAATTTCGCTACTTGAAATGCAAGGATGCCCCCAATCTAATATAAACCAAGAAACAAAATCTTTTTGTTTCAAAAATTTCACTAAAAGCAATAATGAACTTTCTTAAAACAAAGAAACCCAAACTAAAAGTTTTGTTTTAAAGTGAACTATTCAGAAGAAATCTGATCTTTCCCTAAACAATTCTAAAGAAAACACATGCTTTGTAATTGAAAGACACTGAAAGAAAGAGACTAATCCTTCAAAACCAAACAAAGCAACGATGGTTGAAAGGAACTCAAAGAATGTCAAGCAGACTATAAACAGATCAATATAGGCTCCAAAAGTTCAATCCATCTATTCAAAGCAAAACTGGGCATCAAAAAATGACAAGACCCAATCCAAAAAAATTTACAAACAAGTTCGTAGGCTGGAAGTGTATCACAGTGCGAGAATCAAAGATTCTCACAGGCTGAAAAAAGGTTGACTGGGACGGGTTCGCACTGGAATTAACACCAAGGTGCGAACTCAGGTGTTTCTCGCAGGCCACTAAAGGGTACAGTGTGAGAATGCCTGTAAACAAGAAAAAAATTTGAAAAAGGACTAAATTTGAGTGATCTTTCAGATCCAGAGAGTCTATATGGATCTCCCACAGACTTAGAGACTGGAAAACAAGCAATCAAAGAAAGGGAAACTAGAATAATTAGGAAACAATACGTTCCCTAGCAGAGTCGCCAATTTTATTATCGCACTAATCGGTAGGTGCGGACACTAACTGATCTCCCTAGATCCACCTAGATCTAGAACAAAACACACCAGAACATGACGCTTTCCTTAAGTTTTAAATATTGAATTTACTAACTAAAGAGGGATGAGTGACATACCATTTAAATGTCGCTTCCTCTCGCCATCGCCATCCTAGATCCATTCCAACGCTCATACAATGATGATCCTGCAAAAGAACACAACCAACCAAAGTGATAGAAATAACATAAAATCAATATAAACCTATGTATGTGATCAAGTAATCATACAATAAAGCACAACAAGCTTTATAGGAAAGAATCATATTACTGTATCATATTAAATGTGAAAGAAAATTGNAAGTGATAGAAATAACATAAAATCAATATAAACCTATGTATGTGATCAAGTAATCATACAATAAAGCACAACAAGCTTTATAGGAAAGAATCATATTACTGTATCATATTAAATGTGAAAGAAAATTTTTCATAATTTAAGATCAAAAAATGCCAAGAATTATGCAATTTCGCTACTTGAAATGAAAGGATGCCCCCAATCTAATATAAAGCAAGAAATAAACTCAAAGAATGTCAAGCTGACTATAAACAGATCAATATAGGCTCCAAAAGTTCAATCCAACTATTCAAAGAAAAACTGGGCATAAAAAAATGACAAGACCCAATCCAAAAAATTTTACAAACAAGTTCGCAGGCTGGCAGTGTATCACGCTACGAGAATCAAAGATTTTCTCAGGCGGAACAAATGTTGACTGCAAGGGGTTCGCACTGGACTTAACACCAAGGTGCGAACTCGGGTGTTTCTCGCAGGCCACTAAACGGTACAGTGCGAGAATGCCTGTAAACAATTTTTTTTTTGAAAAAGGACTAAATTTGAGTGAACTTTTAGATTCAGAGAGTCTGGATGGATCTCCCACAGACTCAAAGACTAGAAAACAAGCAATCAAAAGAAGGAAAACTAGAATAACTAGGAAACAATCCGTTCCCCAGTGGAGTCACCAATTTTGTTATCGGACTAATCGGTAGGTGCGGACACTAACTGATCTCCCTAGATCCACCTAGATCTAGAATAAAACACACCAGAACATGACTCTTTCCTTAAGTTTTAAATATTGAATTTACTAACTAAAGAGGGATGAGTGACATACCATTTAAATGTTGCTTCCTCTCGTGATCGCCATCCTAGCTCCATTCCAATGCTCATACAATGATGATCCTGCAATGGAACACAACCAACCAAAGTGATAGCAATAGCATAAAATCAATATAAACCTATGAATGTGATCAAGGAATCACAATAAAACATAACAAACTTTATAGGAAAGAATCATATTACTGTATCATATTAAATGTGAAAGAAATTTTTTCATAATTTAAGATAAAAAAATGCCAAGAATTATGCAATTTCGCTTCTTGAAATGTAAGGATGCCCCCAATCTAATATAAAGCAAGAAATAAAATCTTTTTGTTTAAAATTTTTCACTAAAAGCAATAATGAGCTTTCTTAAAACAAAGTAACCCAAACTAAAAGTTTTTTTTTAAAGCGAACTATTCAGAAGAAATCTGATCTTTCCCTAAACAATTCTAAAGAAAACACATGCTTTGTAATCGAAAGACACTCAAAGCAAGAGACTAATCCTTCAAAACCAAACAAAGAAAAGATGGCTAAAGGCAACTCAAAGAATGTCAAGCAGACTGTAAACAGATCAATATAGGCTCCAAAAGTTCAATCCAGCTATTCAAAGCAAAACTGCGCATGAAAAAATGACAAGACCCAATCCAAAAAATTTTACAAACAAGTTGACAGGATGGTAGCACAGTGCGATAATCAAAGATTCTTATAGGGTGAACAAAGGTTGACTGCGAGGGGTTCACACTGGACTTATCACAAAGGTGCAAACTCAGGTGTTTCTCGCAGGCCACTGAAGGGTACAGTGCAAGAATGCCTGTAAATAAGAAAAGATTTGAAAAAGGACTAAATTTGAGTGAACTTTCAGATCCAAAGAGTCTCGATGGGTCTCCCACTGACTCAAAGACT
>JASDQU010350972.1:0-12053 GCA_032191745.1 Picea mariana
CTGAGGCGAAAGAAAATAGTATGAAATCTTTTTCAAAGTTAGGACTGGCCAGTATAGGAGCTATGGTCAATGCCACTTTTATGTCTTCAAAGGATTTTCTTGCTTCAGGAATCCATTTGATTTCATTTCCCTTCTTGAGCATGTTGGTGATGTGTTTCATGATTTCATCCAGATTAGGGATGAACCTCCTTAGAAAGTTCACCTTTCCCAGAAAAGATTGGACCTCCCTTTTACTTCTGGGTATGCCAATTTTTAAGATTCCATCAACTCTGTTGGGATCTATCTTTATCCCTTCTTTTGAAATAATATGACCCAATGGCTTTCCTTCTTCCATAGAAAAATTTGATTTCTTAGGATTCAATGATATTCCAAACCTTTTGCATTTTTCAAATGCCCTCGTCAGATGTTTGAGGTGTTCCTCATCTGAAGCAGAGTACACAGTGATATCGTCCAGGTAAATGACAATGAACTTGTCTTTTTCCTTAGCAAAAGTGATGTCCATGGCTCTCTGGAATGTTTCCCCTGCATTCATGAGCCCGAAAGATATCTTGGCATACATGAATGTTCACCATAACATTGTGAATGTTGTCTTTTCTTGATCATCAGGATGCACCATGACTTGATTGTATCCTAAGGAACCATCCAACATTGACATCCTCTGAGAGTCAACTACCTTTTGTAAAATGTGGTCCATCTTAGGCAATGGGTAGTTGTATTTAAGGGACACCTTGTTCAGATTTTTGAAATCCACGCACAACCTGAGCTCTCCACTCTTTTTTCTAACTGGCACCGGACTGGCTACCTATTTGGAAAATCTTAGAGATACTATGATTTTGGCTTTGAATAGTTTCTTCACCTCTTTCTTGATTAGGGGTAGCAATAAAGGATTTATCCTTCTCAATTTATGTATGAAAGGATTGCGATACTCTTTAATTGGGATAACATGCTGAATTATATTGGTGTCATATACTTTTAAATTATCATATCTCCAAGAAAAAACGTCAACAAATTCTTTCATTAATTTGGCATACCTTTCCTTGACTTCGGGGTTGAGCTTTCTGGACAATTTAATGATCTTTGGAGATTCCTAAGTTCCAATATTGTAGTCTTTCACATCACTTTTGTTCACTATAATCTTTGGACTTGTTTCCACATCGTTATCATCAAAGAGTTTTTCCAGTGGAACCAGACCCTTGGGAATGATGTTTCTCTTGAGCTCAACGATATCTCGGCCTACAATCTGATTGTCAAAATACCCCTCCTTTGTGAAAGTAGCTGCATCCACTTCATCATCGCAGTATTCATCATCAACGTTCAAATTCTCAAATTCATTCTCCATCTCGAGGAAGCTTTCTATCTGTTTGTTATCTTTGAAAAATTGCCAGTGCTTCATATTGTTTGGTAGTGCTGGACTGTACTTGACCTCGACCTTGTAGATTTTTTTAGGGAAAATTGGAACTATGAAAACTGCTGTTGAAGTAGCCAAGGAATCAATAACCTGATTTTGTTCTCTTGGAATTGTTGAATGATTACATTCTGGAAATTTCTGCAGGAGGTGTAGTACTAGGTTTCTATAAGTCCTTAGTCTGGGATGTTTTTCTTGGTATATTCCCTTTATTTGATTTATGATTAGCTCAGAGTCTCCAGGTACATCGATTCTTTTGGCACCCAACTCTTCCAAAACTTTCAACCCTAATATCAATGCTTCATATTCAACCATATTATTTGTGCATTCAAAAACCAGTTTGTAGGAACATAACTTTCCATCTCCTTTGGGATGATTGATCCATACACCAACTCCAGCTCCTTCCCTGCATGCAGGCCTATCGAAATTCTTTTTCCATACTTGGTCTTTTGCATCGTCTTGTTTTTATGAAAACTCCTCTATTTTCTAGTCCAACTCACCTTTGTCAGCTAGGATGATTTTTGTTTCTTCTTCTCCGGAGCATAGGTCGTTGAAGAAAATAGAAGACCCCAACTCAGTATCCACTGAGTAGATAGGATGATTCATAGGTTGTGATTTTTTACTGACCATATATTTAAGAAAAACCTCTCTATACAATCTTCTATCTTGACCAAAGACAGGAATAATGGCATATGACATATCCATCTGGAGGGTGTCTTTTAGTTTTGCATCCCACAATCTGGACAACAGCATACCAAATTTTGGAGGGATATCAACAACCACTATGTCCATTACCATATTCTTTGCTGGGATTTGTGCTAAAGACACCACCATATCTTCGATCATGCCAAGGCATTTCAATTTTCTTGAATCGAAAGAGAACAAGTATTTATAAGGCCTTATGACTTTGAGACCTAATTGGTCCATGAACACATTGGGCATCAGGTTATGAGACACTCCAGAATCCAACATAGCATTGTGCAGAGTCATGTCATGTATTTTAAAGATGACATAAAAAGGAGGGCCTTCTTCATTTTCACTGCTTTCTTCTACTCTTGGACCAAATAGGATGGCTGGGTGATCATCCTGTATGTTCAGGGTATCAGAGGCTTGTACCATTTTAAGAATATTGATGATTTTATTTCTGTACTCGTTATTCCTAATCAATTCATTAAATGGTATTGAAATTTTGATCTTAGCCATCTCACTTTTGAAATCAAAAGAGGATGAAGTCTTTTCTACCTCTTTGGTGACCATTTATTTTCTTGTCAATAGTTTCTTCTAAGGTTCTTCTTTCTGCTTCCCTTTTTCCATAGTATCCTTTGCAGCAGAATATTTCGTAGAATATTCCTTTGTAGCAAAATCTTTTATAGCAGAGTATTTTGTAGAAAAATCTTTTTTCGGCTGGCTAGAAGAAGGTATATTATTCTGAGCTTCTTTGGTGGGATTCCCCTTTGGAGGGTTACCCTTTGGAGGATTACCCTTTGGAGGGTTTGGAGGCACTTTTTGATTTCAAAGGTTATATTTCCTTTGGAATTGCATGATGGCATTTTGCAATCCAATCTCATAATATTCCCTTTCTATTGATACCCTTTCCTCTTCATCTTGCAAAAAGATTTCACTTGCATCCATGAACTGGTCATGTTCTTCTTTGGTCAAAAATACATCTGTTTCTTTATCATCATAGAAGTTTATGTTATCTTCAAAATATCCATCATAATCTTCATTCACATAATTGTTTTGAAAGGGGGGTCTTATTTGTTGTTCCCCTTGATTTCCTTGGTTTCCCTGACTCGCCTGATCTGCTTGATTTGCCCGATTTCCCTGATTTCTTTGTTCTCTTTGTCTAACCTGTGGGATAGCTGGTCTTCTTAGATTTATAGGTGGACCATCAGTCTATTCTCTAGGGTTAGGCCTATTTTCCAGAGCCATTCTCTCCATCATTCTTTCCATGTTTCTCATCATTGTTTCAAATATATCTTCTGATGTTTGTGATGTCGAAGGCTGTGCTTTTTCTTGAGTCTCATTCACGTCTCTTCCAGAGTTAGCTGTCATATTCCTTGAAGCCATTAGATTCACTTCAACTTCTATTGCATCGGTCATCATATCATCTAATGTAGCAGATCCTCGTTCTCTTAATAATAAATCAAAATCACTTTCAAAAGAATCAACATACCTGAGCTGGGAAGCTTTAGGGGGAGGTTTTACCTCGACAATACCTTCATGAATCTAGTTGAAAAATCCTACACAGTTTCGTTAGGTGATCTCTTCATGTTGTTATACTGCGTCAACAACTGAAGGGGATTTTTCGTCTCGCCATTTCACAACAAAGTTGGTTTCGATGGCTTTGAAATCTACGATGCTAGCTGCTGGAAGGGTTCAGAACCACTTCCTCACTTCCCTTGCAAGACTTTGTGTGAACAATATCATTTCTACATCTTCAAAGTCCACCTCCTCTAGGTCTATGAAATCATTAAACCAGTCCAGGTGCTTCTGGGCTGATATATTACCTTCCGCGTCATATAGTTTGATCCTTAGATTGTAATCTTGAGGAAAATCGTGCAATTGAGAAGGCAATACGAGGGGAGTGAATATATCTTCCATGGTTGCTATGAGGGGTTGGAGAGGCTGTTGGTTTTGAGCGGGGATCACTATAGGTCTGGCAGATGCGGCTAAAATCAGGTCTTGGAATCTCGTTTCATCGAAGATGATCTCACTCAAATAGGATTCAGATTTAGTTCTGAATAGAGTCTGTTCAAACTTTATATCAAACTTGAGATCTTCGATGCCTGTCACTCTGTCCTTGGGTAAGGAAGGAAAATTATCTATATGAAACACAGGGGTTACTGGACTTACTTTTATTTTGTTTAGAATCTTTTCAAGGTCAGACACATATATTACAACATCTGGGTCTGGGTTGTTTCTGGTGTGGCTTCTCTTAGGAGCCAGGGCTTCAAGTTTACACTGCTTGGTGCAACTGGTCACTTGGTAATGGAGTCACTAGGGCAATAATAAAAATCTCAGCCAATAAGGTATTCGATCCACTATCACCCTCAGGGATCAAAACTAAGCTTTAAGTCCTTTTTCCCAGGGAAGATTTTTCAATTTCGTCCCCGACAGCTGCGCCAGAATGTTAGCACTCTGTAAATATGTCCGGCTAAATAGACAAACAACAGAGGTAACTGTTTCAACCTAATTTAGAGCTAAGGCACTAACATACTCAACTCGGAGAGGGCTCTCTTGTGTCACTTGATATTTCTTTGGCAATCAGTGGCTAGGTTTGGTTTGTTTTGGGGAGTTTTTTATAAACTTGCAGGCAACAAAGGGGAGGAGCACTTAGGGCTATGGAGTCAAAATTCTAAAAGTGAATGAAAATAATGGTCAGTCAGCATAACTCTCCAGAGGATAAAGGCTAAATGAGGTGATGAATCTGAGTTATATTTGAATTAAAGTAGAGTGTAGGAAGATAGGGAAAACAAATAACTACATCAGAGCATTACTGAAATGAATTCTGAATTCATTAAGAAGAAAATTACACGGTTTAAATTGCTTAAGCCAAGAGCATCACAAGATGAATTATGGGATTTTAACTCTCCAATTTAAATAGAAGAAATGAAAATGGAATATAAAGAACACAGAAAATACATACAATGAAGGAAGACAAAGGTCATATCACCGACTTTAGAATCTTTTCATAGAGACTTCAAAGTTTTTGCATATATATTAAATTCAGCTTTAGAAAATTACAATGTAGTTCAAACAACCAAAAAGGTGCTCTTGCACTTCTGCCAACATTAATTCATTCAAAATTTCTAGTACTTATACAATTCGATTACAATGGTTGAAAATGAAATGTTTCAGTGCCTAAAACTGACTATAATGATTACACGCCAACAGTTTCGACAGATGAACCATTTACAATGATTGCACAAAAGACGTTACAAAATTGAGGACAAGTTTCTCTGACTACTCGGCTTCTTCGACACCATCTGTCTCGTCCTGATCTTTTGTCGATTCTGTTAAGAGGTGAAGAAAACACGAATTTGATCCACCTTGAGCTTGAATTTCAAATAGATAGTCTGCACCAAATTTAAAATGTTTGAATGTTCCAAAGTATCATAAAATAATGTTGGGGACCCTCATTTTATATGTGCATATCAACATCGGGGATTGGGAAAAATGGTTTTAGGTAGACTTATTTTCACCCCGGTGTGCTTCTAGAGGCACCACGCGTCTTCGAACAAAACCATGGTAGTTTTCCTCATCCTACCTTAGAATGATTAAACCTTGCGCTACTTCAATCACTGATACGATTTTCAGCTGTTGATCTAGGATGTTTCAGGATCGACGGTCAACTGAGCCTCATCCATTTTCATGCTACTTCATACCCCAATGTGTGTCCAGGCCATTGATATGGTCCACTCCAAAATCTACGGTCTACACGGCCCCATTGAATCTCGATATCAGGAGTAGGAAAAGAAGGTTTTGAGTAGACCGCTTTTCCCCTTAATGTACCTCTATTGTCTCCATGCATCCTCAAAAGAAACCATAGTTTTTTTCCCTGGCCTACCCTCAAGAATTTAAACTTCGTGCTGCTTCATCGCCCGATACGTGTCTTGGCTGTTGATATGGGCGGCTTCACGATCTATGGTCTGTCAGGCCCCACTTCTTGCGCTTCCACTATATTTTCCTATCTTCCACAAGATATAGATTGGTCCTCCAAACTATCACGTATCCTCAGCAACATAGCCCCTTGCTAAAACTATGAACCTTAGCTTCATCAATGGTCAAACATCGACGAAGGATGGTGTCGACCCTGCATTGATAAAGAACATCTTCAATGAGTTGATATCGAGGGGATTTATGGCGAATGCATCGGTGATCGTATCGAGAGAGATGAGACCCAAACTTATGTGTCCATAGGTAGATGAGGAGATTGTCATACTAGGGGTCATCGGAGGGGATGAAGAAGAGGTGCTCGTTGGGAAAATCTCTATTGAATGGGGATGTTGTGGCATCCGAGATAAAATACGTAATGAGTTCAATGAGGACAAGAGATTTCTTTCTTTTGGGAGTTGAAAACTCTAGGTCTTATTTATAGAGGATAACGATCCATCGGGAAAATTTTCCATTAATTTTCCATTGACTAAGAAAGTACTGCATGGTGTTGGAATTTACCTGTGAGGAAAATTGCTAGGGTGAGTTTCTCATCATGATTGTACTTCAGGGGTGGCCATGAAATGTTTTTACTGATGTAGTAAATGACATGTTCATGCCCATCATCCCCTAATTGGACGAGGACTCTTGCTACTGATACGGCTGAGGTTGACAAGTAGAGGATGTAATCGCGATCATAGCCTGGGGTTCTATTCAAAGGTGCATTGGATAAGGAGGCTTTTAAATCATCAAAATTTGTTTGAGCATGTTCATCCCATAGAAATGGGATATTGTGACCCAGGAGGTGAAGGAAACCATGTGCACGAGTGGCATAGTCTGGGACAAAATGACGTAAAAAGTTGGCTTTGCCTTGCAAGCTCTGTAGTTGGCGTAAATTCCTAAGTGGTGGAATTTCTGTGATAGATTGGACTTTGAGGGGGTCCACCATGATGTTGTGTTGGGAAAATATGAACCCATGGAAGCATCCTAAAATGACGCAAAATATGCACTTGAGGGGATTCAAGCAGATATTGTATTGGCAACATCGTTGGAAAACAATGCCTAAGTCATCTAAATGTTGAGTTTACTTTTTGGATTGAGCAGTGAGGTAATCCAAATAAGCAAGGATGATGCGATCAAGATCATGGAAAGCATAGGTCATGGCCCATTGAAACATAGCACCTACATTCTTGAGTCCAAAATGCATGACACGATAAGAAAAGGTACCCCAAGGGGTAGTAAAAGTGGTTTTATACTGATCTACGGGATGTATTTGGATTTGATTGTAGTCGAAGAACCCATCCATAAAGGACAGTGCCTCATGGCTAGCACAGTCAATGATTATTTGGTCGATGAAAGGGGTTGGAAAGTTGTGTTTGGGACAAGCATGGTTGAGATTGTGAAATTCGGTGCAGACGTGAATAGTACCTTATTTCTTGATAATGGGGATGGGATTGGAGACCCATGAGGTATACGTAATGGGGTAAATGAACTCAACAGAACGTAACTTTTCAATTTCAACTTTGATAGCCGCAACTTTGGATGGGTGAAGGGGGCGCTTATTTTGACGTACTGGGGAAACATCTGGCCAAGTGTCAATTCAATGTTCGACTATAGATGGATCAAGGTTGGGAATATTTGTATATGACCAGGAAAAAATATCCCAGTATTCCTGAAAGAAAGCTTTGTAAGCCGTGAGTTCTTTAGGGGAGCATGTAGCACCGATGGTGATTTCTTCTACGATTCCCGATTTGATGGAAATGTCAATTTTGATAGTGGGGGAGATGTTGGCCATGTTTCCTTCTTCAAAAGCATCTGGGGCAGGGATAGGGTTGTTGAACCAGTCTATATGCCCTGAAGGAATAAAATCCTTATTTTTGATTTCGCATATGGAGGCTTGCGTAGGAGGATAAAAGGCCTCTTGTGAAAGAAAGAGTGCTCGATGATGGAGTGCATTCCATGGGAAATTGGGGGTAGTGATTTATTTGAAGATATCTTCATCGGAGTGAAAAATGCAAGAATACAGGGGATCCTGGGAGGTGACAGGGGGAATTGTCAATGTGTGGTTGTCCTCTAGTGGTGAGGACATAGACAAGAGATCGTGTACAGGGTGTGAGGGACCATTGAACATAAAGTGAATGTCCTGATACCATGGAGAGTTCCTCTTTCACATAGGTACTGATGAAGAAATATATTGAATATCAATAATGTGAGCCTCAGTAGAAGGTGGGCGAGTGGGCTCTGGCTGAGACGTTTGGCTTACTGCAGCTAAGGTTTGACTAAATTTAGGTAGAGCTGGGAAATGATGAGTGTAATGGCCATATTCTGATCATATCACACAAGTGAATTTGGTTTGCAATCCTTTATTGCCTACAGTGGAGAACTTCGGAGTAGCAGTGGATGCACTTGGTGGAGTGGTGAGCAATGTGGTTTCTCTAGGGAGTTGGATCAGATTGCATAACTCAGGAAGAGTAGTACATCTATTAGTGGGGTGCCCATCTCTTTCACATAGTGCAAAAGGAGGTTGAACTCAAAGAGGAAGTGGAGTTGTGGGCTCTTTCTTCTTTCGTTTGTGCTCAATAGTGGTAGTGGTGCCAACAATAGGGGGGGATGGTGGTGTGGTAGGAGACTATACTGGAATCTTCATCACTATTCCCTCTATCTAAGGAGGGAGAGATGGTTGAGGAACCATCATAGGTGGATGTAGATACCATACAAGGATGGCAAGCACCATTGTTATCACTGAAATTTCGTCCGCAAATGGTTATAGGAATCCAACATCTTCAAACACCCATTATTCCATCCATGGAACCAAAAAATGCATTTCCAAAAGGTCCAAAACTATACAACCAGTTATAAAATTAGCATGCACTATGAATACATAGGGAGCGCGTGCACATATGCCATCCAAAGACACTAGAAAAGAGCACATGTGCACGATTCATGACTATGGATGCAAAAAACCGTTCACCCCTTAGAACGATGCATTTATGATATTGGTTATCCTTCCACCCACTTCTGGTTCAACTTCCAAGTCGATTTAAGACCCAAATCTTGGCTGAATCTGATTGGGTGGCTGGTTAAAGACCTAAGGGTGCCCTAAAGGGCCCCTTGTTCACACTAAAGGCTAGTTGAATAATACCTCAAAGCTATGCTATAAAAGGAGGCCATGGGTGCACTATTTTTTGAAGGAATTCATTTGCACTGTTATGCTGCTTCTATTTTATTGGAGGATCCTCTTTCTTCATCAAGAACATATAAGCACCATTTCATTTTAGCCATTCACACAACCTCTTCGGTGAATAGGCTTGAAATTCTTTCACCATTTTCATTCAAGTTTCCTAGTTGTAAGAAGAGATAAAATATTCGGGGGTCCAAGAGCCCTCCCTTGGAGGAAGAGGGGATTAATATGTCCCATTTTCTCTTTGGTGTTTTCTTTCCACTAATATAATCCTTTACATTGGTGGCATGAGTGTTATTTATTGTTTGTTTTGATTCTATTTTTCTTATGCACTCTAACTTAGTTTCCATTATTGTTATTAGATTAGTCTTGTTGTTTATTTTCTATGCTTGAGATTCTCTAACTCCTGCATTCACTGTTGTTTTTCCTAGCTACCCAAATGGGCTTGTAAGTGTCTTCGTTTTTCTCATCTAGGTGATGAAAGAGACACAACAGATTGGTAACTCCACTGGGGAAAGGTATCAATTTCCTACCCCATTTGGGTTATTTTAGCATTTCCTTTTGTTTATTTAACCTGCAGGAACCATAACCAACCCAAGTTGATCTGCAGAAAGCCAAATTCAAAGCGGAGTTGAGAGAATTTCATCTAAAATTTTCTTCACAAATTTATACCAGACATGAACCATTTTTTTGACCCACATGCACGTATTTAGCGCATGTGCACCCAAACCTCTGTTTTTCTCAGTGCATTCTGCACACCTGTGCAAAAAACTTGTTTTTATTCTGTGCATTGGCACCACATGCACCTTTGTCCATTCTGAAACCCACGCATCTGTCTAGAAATACACACATTGTAATATTTTTTATGATATGTGGAGGGCCCATAGCCTTCTTACACTTTATTCCATGCACATTGTATTTGCACCACACTTAGATTCCCTCTCCATATAAAGGGATTAGTCAAAACATAAGCACATAGGGGGTTAAAATCATTTTTTCTTCTTTTTCTTTCATTTTTCCACATGGATGGCTTGCTTTGATTAAAGTTAAGTGAAAATCATTATATATCACATATCAAACTTTCTTTTGGACCAAAAAATTGGATATCAATTGTTGAGTATGCTCTTCTCTTGCACCATAGAGCGATCTTGAGAATTAGAAAAACGGTTGAAGGAAAATTTCATCTCCCTTAAAAAAGAAAAAATCTTTAGGAGAGGACAACAGCCCCCTCGGGACTCCTCTTACTTTATTTTTCAAACACATCCTAATATTGTAAGGGCCCATACATGCCCACATGCTACAAAGATAGGATAGTGTTGAAATTTACTTTCTTAGAATAAATCACTAGGAATGTTTAAAGGTTTTGTAATGGGCCCATACATGACCACATGTCCACAATCTAAGATAGTTTCAAATATTTCTTAGATTAAATCACAATAGGGAGTTAAAGGAATAGTAAGGACCCACATGACCACATGCTAGTTTTCTAGGGACTTTAAAATTCTGCAAGTTTGTACCAATGACACATAGTAACTTAGGTAATCAAGACCTGTAAAGGACCAAGCAAAGTCCACATGCAACAAGGTGACACCTAAATTATTAAAAACTTGGCACACTTTCAGTTGTTCACACACAAAGTCATCAATCACTCACATAGTTTTATCTATAAATTGTGGAGGTTGAAGTAAGTTTCCTCCAACAGGATTCTGAAATGCCCCACCCTTTTTTGAGAAACTATCCACTCCCACTTAATTTCAACAAGGTTGGTTCACACCCCCAATATCTCAAACAACCACATCTAAAATTTTCTAAAAAACTCACTAAGCTTTCCTCCACAAGAGGTGCCAAAAAATTTTTTTAGTCTAGGTAGGATCTTGAGGATAGGCATCCAAATAACTCCCTGTTATCTGGTTCTCACATCTTCAAACATTAGAAGTTATCAAATAGGGAACTTTTAAATACTCCAAGTCAAGTGTTCCTACACCATAAGGTAGGGAGATACCCATGAAGGGTTGAAGGCTGAGGTCCAGTTGTTCTGTGCGTCCCCCCTTGAGGCACCCACCTCTAGGAAGGGATCCATCCCGTGACCCATTTCTGAGGCCAAAAATCTAAATGCTGCACTTTGATCAAGGTACTTAGTGAACAAATTTTAGGACATCTACCCAGGTGGAAATTGTGGGTTGCAATTGCACCTTGATCGAATTTTGTGTGGCTATTGGGAAATATTGTCAACTCTTTCGGGATATGCACCCTCTACCCCTCATTATAACCGATTACTTCATCCTTCACTAGTTCCTCTTCCCATGGCTTCAGACCCCACTGTCGAGTGCTATTGGAAGGTCCAGTGCTATTCAAGAGGAAGGAATTTATGTCTATTAGGACACAAGCATTTGTTTTCTTTGTTCTCCCATGTGGAAAAAATCTAACTACCCACATGTATGCTTCTTTCTTCAAATGATTTATGTATGATGCTCTGGTGGTTATATACCATTGAAATATATATTGTGCAGGTTCAATTTATAACAAACACTCTTTTTGATTTATTACTCTCATCACCATTTTCACACATCCACTTTGGCTAGTCAGACATCATAGGGGACCCACAGAATCCCCGCCGGTCCAGATGCTTGCTAAACCTACCTCCCATTCTAGGGGGTATTCCTAGTCTTGCCAACTCATCGACTCCACCTTCTCACACCCCTATGAGTGCTAATGTCTTGGGATCAGCCTTGCTCAGTTCCTCTTTACTTGGGTCCACTTCCAAAGAACAACCATCCATCCACTTTCCTTTACAAGGAAGTGGGGGGCACA
>JASDQU010350978.1:0-12173 GCA_032191745.1 Picea mariana
AAACCTCTCCTAGTTCACCATCTATCTCAAAATATAATATCCTTTACCTATTATAACCTGAATCATCCAAGGAAGTAATATGTGCATTCCCTTGCTGCCTACCCATGGATCAAGACCAATTTGTACTTTGTCTCCTTCACCAATTTTCCAACCAAATGAAAAGTCGAGTTAACATATTTCTAGATTATCGAGGCCTTATGTACTTGTTTCACTGGATTCCTTACACAATCCTCTACAGATGCAGGAGCAATGTGCTTGGATCTTATTACTTGAACTCACAACCGTTTTTCCTTGAATTAATCTCCAAACATTTTTTGTTGCAGGTGCCTTGAAGAAGAGAGCAATTTTTTAGATCTCAACCTCCTTTTGTTAAAGCCATCTTTTTTATGAAGCCATAACAAGCCCTTTCTTCTTTTGATTATCTGACCATATAAATGTGTAACATAGTCTTCTGATAACTTCCACAACATCTTTTAGAACTCAGGGAAACAATATCTAGTAATACTTTAATATCGTCTTATAAACCACCAAAAAATTATTACATGTAATCAAGTTTTGTAAATATAGATCTTAAGATTTATATAAAAAAAAATTGTAAATATAAATCTTAAGATTTATGTCAAATTTTTTTCTATACTTAGTTCAATTTTTTTCAACTTCGAATTTTATTTATTTATTTTATATTCACATATATACTAAGTACGATACCTTTAAAATTTGGAGATATTAAAATGGGTTTCATAACATAAATATCTTTCTATTTATATCTATATCTTAATTATTATTTTTTTGTAAATAAAAAAGGGATGTTTCCTTATTAATGCATTGTCACTATACAAAACTAATATATGTCACATGCTTGCCACCTATTCCGCCAAACTTGTGGAAACCGAAACAGGGGGCAACCATTTGTTCTTTCGGCCAAAAATATCAATTGCCACTTGCTCTGCCATTTAGTTGGAAACGTGGCAGTTGGTAGTGTTGATAGTTATGTCTGGACATACTATCAAAAATTGATAATTCAAACTAGGCAAAAAATTAAACAGAGAACCAGACTAGGTGGACAAGAACAAAACTTCATTTCCATGCAAGCGAGACGCAGAGGATTGTGCAACATTAAACATTAGAAGGGCTATGAGAACAGTGAAACCTAACATCCGGAGAGCTGCTATGAACAGTGTCATCGCTAGGTATGAGTGCGAAGCGTTGCGCGCAGGTCGTGCACCTCTTCTTGACTAGCGTGTTCAAGAAGGCGTCGAACAACATGTCGATTCGACTGCTAATGAGGGTATGCCTGTGGAGCCGCTCCATCATGTAGCCCCTCATTTCAAAAATGAGCTCCAACTGCTCCGGGTTGAAGAGACTGGGTGGATTCTGGTCGCAATCTGCATCTTGGTTCAGCGGTGGGGGCTCAGCCGGGCAGTTCGTCGTGGGGAGTTCCTCTTGGACAATGCAAGTGGTGTCGTCCATGGCCGTCACTGGATCTATAGCTGCAATGTTGGTTATGGGGCTGCCGTGGGCATTTGAGACTGTGTAGAGGAGGGACTCTGGTGGAACCTGAATTGGTTCCTTCGGGAACTCCTCCTCCATGAAGGCCATTGGAGGCGTATGTCGCTTCGTGGTTAGCTGTGTCTGGGCTAAGGATAAATTCCTCTCCAAATTGCTCAGGCGTCTTTTCCTTGCAACACGATAGTACCAGGAGGGTCCCCGCCTGGGTTTTCCTCTCCCTCTCTCTCTCGGTATGGTAGAACTTGGAGGCTGGAGAAGTATGAGAATGAGGCTAGAGAAGTCCAATAGGACCAGAGCCAAATCCCTGAGCAGAGCAAAGAGACAAAGCGCATAGGCAAAATGGTGAATGCCATGGTTGAGCTCGAGAATTATCCAAGCGGCTGATAAGATCGTGCAACCTCCCCCCGTACCCAATGTCATGCCCCTGCAATTAATCAGTGAATGCGCCATTAATCCTGCGTCGGGGAGCTATCATCCCTCCCTCTATAAGTTTTTATGGTTGTCCTCCATCTGAGAATGGGCTTTGGGGTGGCGAATGACCATATTTATCGAAAATTCTACATTAAAACTGCATAGCCTCCCCTAAACTATGTGTCACTCCATCCGATGATCTATATCTTAATTATGAAAACATACAACTTCACTAATTATGTTGTTATACTTTTTATAACTTTCCCAATAAAGAAATTCATTTATGAATAGGGAAGTTACGATCGCTTTGATATTGCCAACATATCGTATTGCAATGATACTATACTGCGAACAAAAGCCTGCCTTTTAATCATAATGACTGGACTTCAGGTTTGCGACTTCAAACAATCTTATGTTATATTACACCTCACATTATTATTTTTTAAATAAAATGTTTTAAAATACATGAAGTATGTGAATGCTAATTAGAATGTGGGTGGTAGAGCCACCGCACAAGTAGATGTTGAAATTTAGAAAATTAAATAGTTTATTTTAACATACAAAATTGCCCTTTAAACTTATTAAAATGTATGTTTTGAAATTTAATAGTTTATCTTAACCTACAGAATTGTCGTGTAACCTTATTAAAAGATCCCACTTTGTGTAGTATACGCATCGAAACTACCATTGGTGTTTTCCTTAATGCTTATTACTTGCGAGGACATACTAGTTGGTTATTGGATAGGGTCTAAATTTAAGTATTATTTCGTAATTGAAACAAAATATCTAGTGGTCCCTTAAAGGGTACATGGCCGCATAAAGTGTTATGAAATGAAAGCCATATCATAAAGGAATATGTAAGTTCTTTTTAATTCCACTATATTTCTTAGGAAGACAACTTAGGCATGAAGAAGTTACAAGCTTTAATTGATTTATTTTCCTATTCACACGCACCTTTGTTTCCACTTCCATAGATGGCATACTTATGTGTTTTGATTAAATTTGTGAAGAGTAGAGATACGTATCGATATCATTAATAATAACAATCTAATTTTTAGGTTATGTTCAAGTCAGACACCAAATTGGTGTATGAGATTCCCTTGTTTATGGGACAAGGGACCCTTTTCATGCAACACTTTGACTACTAAAGTTTATGGAGGTGTATTGATCTGGATTTATGAGCAGAACGAACTGATTAACAGACTAAATACAATAACACAGAGATACAGAGAATAACAATATATATCCAGTGAACAATAACTTCTATTGAATAAATGAAATAGGTTGAACTATAAAACTGCAGAACTGAAAACAATTTGCTCGAATGGTGGTAGCCATCTCTGAGAAGAGATGTGGCTACTACGCGTATCTGTCTGAGTATAGTGATTACAATGAGGCTCTAGAGGCCTTTTTAATGTTACTCATGAATGCCAAAACTCTAGACATAAAAAAACCTAACCCTAGGAGGTGAAACGCCAAAAGTTATGTGGGCCTGCTGGGTAAGTTGGTACATCAACTTTCCGGGGTCATAACTTTTGCATACAACCTCCGTTTTAGGTGCGTGATAGCCCGTTGGAAAAGTATTCTCGATAATTACACATTATGTCGTCAAACTCTGACTCTGTTTAAAATTTGATTATGGCAAGTCAAAAAAACATTGGTTAGGGCCCCAAAACGGCCTTGGAAGTACAGAAAGATGTGCTGACATGAAAGCTTCCAAAATAAGCCAGTTAGGTTAGATGGGCGGCCACCAATCTCCACCTGGAAGATGTGTAGGGCCTTTCAAACAACCTCGGAAGTGTAAAACCCACAATTACAAAGAAGTATAGAATAACATGCTGAACTAAAAACTGTCAAGATGAGCCAGTTGGAATAGGTGGGTGGCCACTAATATCCACCTAGATCAGTCCTCCCCCCTTAGGAAGTAATGGTCTCCATTGTGTTGAGTTACCCCATCAGATGAGGAAAATTCTGTTGAATTTGGTCTCGGGTGAGCCACTTGCCTTGTTGTAGGAGTTGCCCTGCTTTGACAACATGATAAAGTTGGATCCTCTATTGGCGAGTGCCCTTGACCTGTGTATCCACTATATGATCAGTGGATGCATGTTCCATGCAGTCAGGGTTGAGCTCTGTTGGTGTCAGTTGTTCTGTGATCTCTGAGGTGTCCAATAGTAGTGGAAAATATGGCTGAAGGAGGTCCACATTGAACACTGGGTGCAAGCTGAGGAAGAGTGGAGTGTTGAGCTCAAAATCATTGCTATCCACAACCTTGGTGATAGTGTAAGGCCCATAGCATAGTGGGCAGAGCTTCTGATGGGGCTCTGTAAGGTGCTCTTTCTGCAAATGTAACCAGAGCTTGTCTTCCACCTGAAACCGGTGCAGTACCCTGTGTTGATCATGGCGTTGCTTGTACTTAGCATTGGCTTTCTACAAATTCTTATGACGTGTTGATGGATGTGCTAAATCCGCCCAATGAATATGGTGGCTTTGTCGGCCTCAGATTGAACATGGAAAGATTTTGCATGTGTGATTGCAAGAGGTAGTGCAATATCAATGGGACCCAAGGGTTGGAATCCTAGCCCCACCTGAAATGGGCTATGACCGGTGGAGCTATGGAGAGCCTTGTTGTAGCTGTGTTGAACATAGGGAAGACTCTCATCCCATGTACGTGGATGCTTAGAGTTGTACATTCACAGGATGTGCACAATCATTCAATTGACAACCTTTGTTTGGTCGTCGGTTTGGGGGTTGAAAGCAGTGGATTTAGTGAGTTTGGTGTCCAACAATGACCAGAGACTCGACCAAAATGTGTTGAGGAACCTGTTGTCCCGATCGGAGACAATGGTTTGTGGTATCCCAAAATGGACCCACACACGTTCGAAGAAGAGCTTGGCAATATCTGTTGCTATGATGCTCTTCTTGCAGGCTGTGAGGATGGCCATCTTTGAAAACTGATCAACTACCACAAATAGACAATCATCGCCTTGCTTGGTGGATGGAAGGCCATACATGTAATCCATCGATATGGATTCCCAAGGCCTCTCAAGAGTAGGAAGAGGGGTGTATAAGCCTTGCTTCTTGAGGGTTGGCTTGGCAATGGAACAGGCAATGCAAGATTTTATATACTTGTTGACGTCTTGTCGAAGTTTTGGCCAATAAAAATGTTTCTGTAGAATGAAAACATTTTTCTCTACGCGAAAATGTCCTGCCATCTGACTGTAGTGAGCCTCCCAAATTAGCGTTGCACGCTCGCTTGCAGGAACACAGAGATGGCCCCAGATGGCATAGTAGTCTGTCCTGAATGTGAAAATCAATGACATTCATGTTTGTACCCAAGCACTGATAGGTGGTGGCAAAGTCCAAATCTTGTTGATAAAGTTGGGGCCACTTAGAGGCCTCATGTCCACAGGAATGAGCACGGTGGTGAGTGCAGCCACGGGAGGTCGACTGAGGCATTCATCGACACGATTTGAGCTCCCTTTATTATACTTGATGTTGAGACAGAATTGTTGCAGATAGGTGGTGCACTTCTGATGACGGTTGTTTTGCAAATTCCCATGTGTCTGTATGAACTGCAAAGGCTTGTGATCAGTGTGGTTGATTGTCTCCTTTTCCAGAATGTAATGTTTCCATTAACAACATGCTTGTACAATCAAATACATTTCCTTGTCATAGGTGGGATATTTTTGGACAATATCTAAGAGTGTCTCACTATGGTATGCTATCAGATGACTGGGCTAAGTGAGAACTGCATCTACAACATAGTTGGATGCATTAGTCTCAATCTCGAAGGGTTGTTACAGATCGGGTAAGGAGAGTACTGGAGCTGAGCACAAGCGAGACTTTAGATCATCAAATGGTCGTTATTGTTTCTTCCCCCACGTGAACTTTTCCTTGCCACCTCCCTTGGTCACTTGGTTGAGGGACCATGCAATATGGGAGAATCCCAATATGAACAGTCGGTAGAAGTTGGCCAGTCCCAAGAAGCTCTGAAGCTCAGTTACTATGGTCGGGGCTAGCCAGTGATAGATGACTTGGATCTTAGCTGGATCAACATGTACCACATGCTCATCAACATTGTAGCCCAAGTATTGGACCCTGTTTATGCCAAAGGATCATTTTTCCAAGTTGGCATATAGCTTGTACTGTCGCAGAGTGCTCAAAACCTGTTGAATATGTTGCATGTGCTCCTCCCAAGTTCTGTTGAAGATGAGGATGTCATCCAAATATACCACCACAAAAAAGTTGGTGAAGGGTCTTAATACACCATCCATCAACTTCATGAAAGAGGCTGGTGCATTTGTTAAGCCAAAGGGCATGACCAACCATTTGAAGACACCTTCTTTAGATAAAGTTGTCTTCCATACATCAGTTGGTTCGATGGGAACCTAGTGGTAGCCAAACTTTAGGTCAATCTTGCTGAAGAACTTTTCTCTCTTGAGTTGGTCAAGAAGGTCATCAATTCTGGGAATTGGGTACCGGTTCTTGACTGTGATTTTTTTTAATGCTCTGTAATCAATGCAAAGCCGCCAGGTCCCGTCTTTCTTCTGCACCAGTACAATTAGGATTTCGCAAGGGGAGGAGTTGGGTTTGTGTGCCCATTTTGAAGCAACTCTTGGATCTGACGCTTGATTTCATCATTTTCCATCAGCGAGCAATAATAGACTAGTCCATTAGGTAGAGGTGCACAGGGGGTTAGATCAATTGAGTGCTTGACTTGGCAGTGCGTCGGTACCCCGGTGGGTGAGGAGGAGATGTCTTTGTATTCTTCCACGATCTCGTCCACTTGCTTCTGCTGCAAATAGAGGCTTTGTGTAGAGGCCACAGATGTGGCATTGACCTTCTGCTTACTGTGGGCTCGGATCACAAAGAAGATGAACTTCCCAGTCTGTGAAATGACCTTACTGCATTGCTTAGCAGAGATTAAAGAAATAGTGGTAGGCGGCGCTACCTCTGGTATTTTGTACAATTGTTTACCGAAAGTAATAATAGCATTGCGGAGTCTAGACTCATACGCAACATGTCGCTTCCATAAATATGGTTGTCCTAAAAGAACATCACAAACTTCAAGGGGAGAAATATCACACAATACCTCATCTTTGAAAGACTTGATGTCGTAGGGAAGATGACATTGTTGGCTGACACGAGGATCTCTTCCTTGGTGAAGCCAACCAATGGTGTAGGGTTGTGGGTGCGGTGTGTTCAGCAGGTCCAGCCGCTTGACAACCTCTGTTGATATCATGTTCTTCTGACTGCCGCTATCTACAATGAAATGACGTGGAGCCCCCTTTACCCACATCTATGAGTGAAATAGGTGTTTCCCATTCCCTGGTTCTTCTGGTTTGCTTGGCTGGACTTTGGTTGTAGCTACAATGGCACTGGGTTCAACATCGATAATCCCCTTCCCTCCTGGATTTGATTCAGAGTTGAAATCAGCCTCTAACTTGAAAGTTTTCAGCTTGGCCACGAGTCACTGCTTGGAGCGACATTCTTCGGTGTTGTGCCAAGGGATTTTATGGTATTCACACCCTTTTCCCATGTCCTTCTTCGACTTCTCATTACCCTTCTTGTGTTTCGGCTTGGACTGGTTGTTCTGAGAGTGGCCATCTTTGTTGTTCCTTGTTGTGTGGGTTGGGGTCGCCTTTTCCCTGCTTTGGTTGTGAGGAGTTTGCAGATCCAAACTCTTGTCTCTTCTACTTAAATTTATGCTTGATCTTGACAACATATCTATAAGCCGTACCCAATGATGCGATGTCCGGAAAATCTATTTATGTTTGAATATATCTATGTAAACAACCGCGGTATTTGAGCATTAGATGTCGCTCAGAGTCTTTGATACCCAATTTGGTGTGCATGGTATGAAAAATATTGGTGAAATCCGGTACTGTCTGGTCCCTTTCCTGACGCAGGGTGGTCCATCTTGTGTATTGATCCTCGTAGCTTCCATCACGGTAGTACTAATCTTTATTGGCATCCCTAAAGGAATCCCATGTGGGGGCGACCACAAATATTGCAGATTCCTCTATGGCCCTTTGCTCAAAGTAAGTATCCCATCGGTCCTTAACATGGGCGACGGTCTTGAGGAGTGAAAAAGTAATATTTTCCCTATTAAAAAAATTGTGGATCGAAAAATACCCTTCGAGCAGATTTAACCATTTATCTATAGCATCCGCATATATCAGTCCTTTAAATAATGGAATATCAAAATTTACATGTACCTTGAAGGGGGTAGCATAGCCGCTTGATGAAGATACTTCTCCTACGGGAAACTGCCAAAGGATATGTGCAAAGTTGTCCATCATTTCGTTCTTTTGTCATGTAAGGGCTTCCTCGAGCAACATTTTAAAAGGATCTCTTGCTCCATCATCTTTTTTTTCGTCCCCCATGGTTGTTGTCAGGCTCGACGCTACTGATATTGCAAAGGTTCGACTGGTTCGAGTCCCAACTTCTTGTACCCAGATCTTGTCGGGGACATGCACGAAGAAAAATAAATGAAGAGTAGACCGCTATGATACCACTGATCCAGATTTATGAGCGGAACGAATTGACTAACAACCTAAATACAATGACACAAAGATACAGAGAACAACAACAAATATCCATTGAACAATAACTTCTATTGAATAAATGAAATAGGTTGAAACTGTAAAATTGCAGAACTGAAAACAACTTGCTCAAATGGTGGTAACTATCTATGATAAGAGATGTGGCTACTACGTGCATCTGTCTGAGCAGAATGATTACAATGAGGCTCCAGAGGCCTTTTTAACATTACTCATGAATGCCAAAACCCTAGACATCCAAAAACCTAACCCTAGGAGGTGAAACACCAAAAGTTATGTGGGCACTGCTAGGTAAGTTGGTACCTCAAATTTCCGGGGTCATAACTTTTGCATACGACCTCCATTTTAGGCACGTGATAGTCCGTTGGAAAGGTCTTTTTGTTAACTAAACATTATGCTGTCAAACTTTGACTTTGTTTATAGTTTGACTGTGGCAAGCCATAAAAACATTGTTTAAGGTCCCAAAACGGTCATAGAAGTGCAGAAAGTTGTGCTGAAATAAAAACTTTCAAAATAAGCCAGTTGGATTAGGTGGGCAACCACCAGTCTCCACCTGGAAGATGTGTAGGGCTTCAGACAGTCCAGGAAGTACAGAATCCATAATTATAAAGAAGTACAAAAGAACATGTTGAACTAAAAACTGTTAAGAGGAGCTAGTTGGAATAGGTGGGTGGCCACCAATATCCACCTGGATCATGTACATACCCTACCCCCCTCTGGATTTGAACCCATGACCTCCACAAAGGAAACACATGGTCTTAACTAAAAGGTTGACACCTAGTATTTAAATGATTTAGTTTGTCTAAATTTGTTTTTTTTAATTGATTGATTAAATTTTTGGTATATAGCCAAACTCGATATCTATTGAGATCCTATCGATTCAATATTTATATTATTGATGCATTTTTTTTATTTAGATATACAATTCTCAGCCAAATCTAATATCTATAAATAAAATTTAATTTAATTACATCGACTTTTATATAGATGTGAGATTCAATATATTTGATTTTACATATAGAATTGTTATTTAAAAATTTTATAAAAATGAAGTTGTTGGTACCATGGTAATTCTTATGGAATTTTCCTCTTCTTTCATGAAATTTTTAGATAGAATGTGGGGGTGGGTTAGCTACCATGAGGTAGTTGGTAACCCTCTAACTCTAAAGGATCCATTGAGATTCGCTCGCAAGACTTTTGTGAACTTGACAAAAGAGCATATACAAATCTAATTAACCCTTGGGACACTTGACGTTTACCTTCTTATCCTTATTATATTGTTTCATATTATTCTCTTCCTATACTACCGTGGTTACTTAATCGATTGTAGTTTTAATATATAATTTTTTTTATACATTTTCTAATCTCAATAAATTGAGGCCAATTAAGCATGCATATCCACCCCACAACTATTTAATCATTATATTAGGACAATCACTCCTTTGTGGACACCCCCATTGGCATAAGGATCATGGTATGTTGGCACTTATATGTTGTCACAAGTAGATCTCACAACCAATGTAGGATAACACACAAGAGGAAAGGTGATTTTAAAGATATAAAAACTATTCCAAGATTCCAAGCAGAACACACCCAAAAGGAGGAGGGGACGGTTGAACAATATCCATGGAGAATTTACAGAGGAGGTTCACAAAGTATATCTAAGAGATATTTAAGCATTCTCTTCAACTTCATCACACACAAAAAAATACTTCTATTTTTATTTATTTATTGTGATATACTTATCCCAAGGAAACCCACCCATTGGATACTTCCCCTCATTCTAAGGATGACACCAAAGGTAAATTGGATTCTTCAAGCTCAAAGTCGATGCAACAATATGCTCATTAAGAACTCAACATGTCACTGAAGGGAATTAAACCTAGGTGGGGAGGATAACACTCCTCTCAATCACCTAGGCTAGATCCAATTGACATTCAACTTCATCACTATTATTGATGGTGATGATGATGATGATTAATGTTCATTGAGACCATAATTGGTCTATCGAACCTTAAGAAAGTTAAGAGATTACTTGGATTTCTTTAGAATTTTTTTTTTTTTTTTGTGCTTGAAAAACATTAAGAAAAGTGTTCCAAGATCACCATAGTTTTGATGATTTAAAAGGTTAAGAAGGTCAGTATTGTGACAAATATTTTGAAATTGTGATTTAATTTGGGTATACAGATGGCATTCTAAGAGAAAGTGTTTTTCGTCTTCAACCCTCTTAGTGTAAAAAAGATGATAGATTCTTTCATCCCATAATGTTTTGGGAATTGTCAAATGCCTAGTGTCACTATGCAACTTGTGAGAGTTCGTTCTTATGTTAGCAATGTTGATTTTCTTCTTTATGCTAGTCATAACAAGGAGATACTTTTGATCTTCTATATTAGGGTTGACCACCTCCTTATAGTAACTTAATTTTATGTTATCCTTTAATTCTTTATCACACCATAGATTCTCCTAAAATTTAGATGTAATAATATTTTAAATATTATCGGTATTCTATAGAATGAATTCTTCCTTTATTCTCCAATGATTTAGCCAAGACTTGACATCTTTATGCCATCCCCTCTTGAGTTGCTAGTAGTTTTGGCTAGAGTTTGAAGTAATTTTGGGGAGCCTCTAGTTGTCCATGTTGTTTATATTGTTTTTGTACATTAAGTACCTAATCACAGTCATGCTCACATTGGGGTAAATGCTTGCTTCTATGAGGAGAATAGGATAGGGCGTATTGCCTTTACTTTTGAGATTACAAGTTATAAAATTCTTTTGGATCATCTATTTGTCTCTAGGATTCTCTAGAGATTCTGCATCCCCAAATTTCACATCCATATAAAATAATGGGAGTGACAAGAGTCTCAAAGAGGAGTTTTTTCCTTATCCCATAACCAAAGGTTCGCTAATTTACAATTATTTTCAAGCGCATAATAAACTTTCTATCCTCCATTTATCCTTTTCTCAATGCTATAGTTCCAATTGAACTTGTGATGAATATCAATTTTGACATATTTGTATAAAGGCACTTCCTCCAAGCTATTGTTGTCATATATGAAACTATAATAGGCGATCTTTTTGGATTTAATTATCATAATGTTTGTTTTGTCAGTGTTCACAGTCATACCCTTACCAGAGCAAAAATCCTTGAGGATTCTTAGTTGCTTACTAAGGTCATAGGGACTCCTCACCATTAGAACAATATCATTGACATAAAGAAGAAAGATGATGACTATACTAGCGAGAGTTGGGCCGACACAACCTACATTTTTCAAACAATCTTCTAACTTGTCATATTTAATTTCTTTCGACCAACCCTTAGTGTTTCCAAATCTGGGAATAATGTTCTCATACAACCTTACCACAATAACTCTCAATTCTAAAGGAACTTTTAGCTCTTCTAACCTATTCCATAGATTAGTCCTAGACATTGTGTCAAAAACTTTTCAAAATTCAAATTATCTTAAGAGCCAATACTTCAATAAATTTTGTTACATCTTTTATATATTTAAAACATGCAACTTCAATCAGAACAACACTTCATTTCCCCTTTTAACTTATCATAATATCTATGATAGATATTATTACTTATATTAAGATTCTTATAATTTAAAATCTTATATTTATTACAATTATGAAAGATTCGTTTCCATTTTTATCAAAAAATTTACACAATTCTTAATTTTTTTTTTT
>JASDQU010350983.1:0-12193 GCA_032191745.1 Picea mariana
CAACTCTCAACCATATGCTATTCTAAGCATATGGGCCCTCCTCCTTTGACTAGTGCGCCCTTCTTGGGTAGATAAACCACCTATCCAACCCTTCCACCTCAACTTTTCATCAATGCTTGGCTAAAACCCTAGCTTGGGCGCCCCCTCTCTTGGGATTTGCTCATTTGCTCAAGTTTTAACACTTGGCACTCATCTAAACCCTTTCTCTTGACCTCTAGAGGTATAAAGAGAAGTCTTCCCCTCACTTTTTCCTTACCATTCTTTGAGCTATTGTTATGCTACCGGATTCTTGCCATCTTTCTTGCTCTTGCCATCTTCCACTCATTCATTTTCTCTTGGAATGCTTGGAGCAACTAGTTGCCCAAGGTTCTACCATTTTGGATGAATAAAGAAAGCTTTGGAGGACATTTTGGATCATTGAGATTAGTCTTGTGATCAAGATCATATGAGGTGATATTGTTCCTTACTCATTTTGTTGTTCTATATGCTAGCATTCCTTGGTAAATTAGTTTATTAAGGTAAATCAAATATACATTAGTGTTGATGGTTTATGTATTGATTGGTTGAATTGGATCATGAATTAGTTCAGGTTTTTAATACTAATCACTCATACTATGCTGCTATAGATCTACTTTGTGTTTGAGTTGCAGGTTTGTCTCACAGGTTAGGGTTTGGGAGAGACTTTAGAGCAGATTCCAACCTTGGCTTGCTTAAACTCCAAGCTGTTCTTTTAGATATGATATTGCTATCATTCCATTATCATTTTATGTAGCTTTCTAACTCTTAGATAGGTCACAAAATATATTTTTCATATCATAATACTTTGCTGGAAATTTTCTGTGTATACACAGAAATTTCTGTAATAAATATTGGTGTTTTTGCAGCATTTCTAGCAAGCTTTTGCTTGCTGTTTTTGCAGGGCAGCGATATATTCTAAGGGTACAAGCTGCATACAACACCTAGGAGGCTTCCAAACAACCTCTTCTTGGTTTGGGTGACATTTCTCCTCTCTCCTCTTTCATTTTCTACAGTTTTCTGCGATTTTTCTAAGTATTTTGAGCTCATAAAAGTAACCTAACCTAGATTAGTTATTCTTTGTTCATATAACACTTAGTTTAGTTTGTATTTCATTGTATCTATAGGCTACCCTCTTTGGCCAATACCGGGAGGCTTGCCACCACCTTGGCCTTAGTAGTGGTGTTTATTTTCAAGTTCTTTCTTTTCGTCAATAAAATAAACTTAATGTTTGTTAGCAACACTAAGATGGTTCTTGCCTGAGGAATAGGCCAGCAGCCTGTCTAGTCTCTTCATGTATGTGAAGGACATAAGACTCAAAGCCCTCCTTTTCTGTGCAAGTTCATCTTGGTAGTGTTAACCTCACTTGCCGGCACCTTGGGGGAGTCATCCCCAAAATCGCCTTGGCTCTAAGGGAACTTAACTTGTGGTGTTTTTCTTGCTTAGAAGTTGATCATATCTTGGTTAGCCTTTCATTTACAAGTTTTATTTCTTTCTAGTCTATCATATGCTCTTATTTTCATGCTTAATGGTTGGATAGCTTGAATGTGAATACATGTTCTAGATCTATTATCTTTTAAGTTATCTAGCTAATCTTAGATGCATATTCAGTGTTGATGCTCTTTTATATGCTAAGTTCATTGGTTTTTCTAAGCTATTAAATTGTGGTAACTTGGCATAATTATATGTGGTGTTAATCATCTAAACACTTTTTTTTGAAACACATTTTGGACACACCACGAAGTGCTCACGGCCTATGTCTTTTAGCTCACGGCCTAGGGCATACTTTGAGCCCTCTTTAGCTCACGGCCTACCTCACCTTGAGCCCACGGCCTCACTCACAAGTGCTCACGGCCTGCCTCTTTGGTGCTCACGGCCTCACTTGATATACCCACGGCCTAGTCACTTAATTGCTCACGGCCTCATTGTGGCTCAACACACACCTATTATCTTCACACTTTTGGTTTAATGCTTGTTGTTTGAGGCACATATGATATAAGGTTTATGGATTAATGTTTATGGTTCTAACACTTCACTTGTTCAACACCTAATTGCTCACATAAACACCATTTTCACAAGCTTTTAGCTCACGGACCATTCATAATTTGATGCTCACGGTCCCCTTGTGGTTTGCACACACACTTTGGCATATCACATGTTTTTATGTTTTAAATTCTTCACAAGTTAAAGTTTAATTGCTCATGGTTTAGTACACTTGTGATATAATATTCATGGTTTAGATGTGATGGTTTAAACTTATGTTCATGCTTTAACCCATTTGTCTTTTAAGCTCACACATCTTAACACATTGCAAGCACATCTTAAGTCACTCATCTCACATTGTTTATGGTTTAATCATCTAAGTGCTTCAAGCTTTATCTTTCATTTCCTTTTCAAGTATCATTACATGGTTCATGGTTATATGGTTAACTATCTTTTAAAGTTCTCTCATGTGATGTTATATTGATGATTTAAACATTTGGTTATCATATTGTTATATCTTTACATGTTGATGGTGGTATAATCTTTCGCTTTCAAGCACTTGTTTTGCACACTTTTTCTCATGGCCATACGCTGAATAACTAAAATAAAAGTGCCTAAAACTCTTTAAAATACACCCAACACACCTTAAAGACCCACCCGAGGGTCCTAACAACACTTAGTAACATTTTAGGGGTCTTTTACATCTCTTTCCATCATCTAAAACGGGTTTGAAGGACAGTCCGGCGGAAGTGGCGGGGGACCGTCCCGTGATTTCGTTGGGGAGATCCCGTGTCTGGACTACTTCTTACTTGCAGTGGCGACGGGCTGACCTTGGAAGCTAGGCTGGGGACTCGTAGCCCCAGTATCTTGAGCACCGGGCAGTTATTTGGTGGAATCAGAAGTTAAGACACACATCTAGTTTAGGGGGTGGGAAATAAAATACTTAAGAAAGTACATTAGTTGCATAGATCACATTGTGTATGTTTGGGGGAAGTAGATGTATCGATAGGCAAACATCACTTGTGGTTAATTCATTGTTATATCTCCTTACTTGCAACTATATGTTTTTATCTTTCATGTTGGTGTGATTATTTGACTATCATATTGAATATCTTGTTAATCTTTGTGGTGTGGATAAAGTAAGTGATTGAGTATCCCACTTGGGGAGGCATCACTTGCTTTGATCCTTGAGTGCTTGAGTGGTTAGTTGCCAGTGAAGGCAGTCCAAGTGGAGTAAGTGCCACTTGGGGCATGCTTGGCTTAGGGTGTGAATTGTTTATAATCTCTTGTATATCTTGTACATTTGTGTATCTTGTATCTATTTGATGTATATTGGTAACTAATCTGTCAATCTTGTAAACTTGGCAACACTTAACCATTCTTTTGTGTAGTTATAATCTTGGTTTGGGGTAGTTTAGTTGATTTAATTGTAATACTTTTTGTAATTGAACCACCCCAAAACATAGTTGACCCCACTTGCCCAACCTTAGGCACTAGTCTTTAGTTGACTTAGGGAAAGGGCTATTTCACATTTACACTTAGTCTTGCACTTGCATTGCTGCTTGTCATATTAGGCTAATTTCCCCTTAACCTTTTAACAATTGAAATTAACTCCTAGAACACATAACTTTAAAATTAACTTAGCAACTTAGGGACTACCCCCCTTGGCTTCCCTAGCAGTAAGCCTAGACGGAAGAAGTTCCGGTCAAGGTGACAGTGTGGGCTGGAACTTAGACATTGTGTCTCCGAGGGCACACTAAGTGAGCAGGACTTAGCTCACGTTTGCAAGTGTGCATAAGGACGGCAACAGGTGTGAAACCCCTACACAAGCCCACAAAGCCCATCAACTTGCCCATGAGGCCCTAGTCTCATTTCAAGGCCAATTTCTCTGAAACGAAAGGATAATTTGGTGCCAACGAAGATTCCCACATGCCTGACACTTTGGCCTCTAGTGGAAATGCCTCCCGAAGCTACAAAAATAAAAAATTCTTTAGGGTGCACCTCTATGGAGTTGGTTGAGAACCATTATGAATAGGCATGCTGAAGTTTTATTTCATATCTTTCGCACATGTGATGGGATGTTCTACTTAACCAGCTACATGTGCCTCTTGGAGGAGTTTTTATAGTTGTTCACATGATTGATGGGACGTGTGAATCGAGGACGTATAGCTTGGTGGAGTTTTTATTTCACAACCTTTTCACACTTGATTGATGGTACGTCCCCTTGGAAGAGATCTAGGAGGATGTTGGAGCTTCTACTTGGTCTTCCACCTATTTTGAGGATGCGTCCACCTTGGGAGATTCACACATGCTATTTTGAGATGGTTGTTACACACCTATGAAGATTTTATTGGAGCGGCCCCTTGATGGAAGCCTATAGAGATATGTTGGAGCCTTTTGACAATGGTCTACTACCTTCAAGGAGTTGCATGGCATAACAACTCTCATTATTTTATTGTTTGTTTGACTTGTCACATGAGTTGGCTACGTTAGAGAGCATTATTGTGTTGTTTTTCTTGGAGAGATTAAAGGATATAGGAAAACAATTATTATTTTATTTTAAAAAGAGATGGAGCTCACTCTATTTAAAGAGTAGCTCTCTCCATTTGTAGGAGGGTTGGATTTGGGGATTTTTCCCCTTGAGATTTGTTGAATATCTTGAAGGCAATGAAAAGTTAGAGGCTTTTACTAATGTGGCATTATTTGTTAGAATAAAATTGCTGGAGACAAATGTTGGAGATCACTTGCATCAAATGTTATGGAATGGCTGAAATATTTGTAAAATTGTTCATTTATTAAGTATACTTTAATTGTGGTTAATTCCCCTCTTATGTGTCTATGGCTGGTAATATAATATTGCATCATTTATCTTAATCCAAATTTTCTACCATATTCATATTATCCATTTGTAGACACACCTTACATGTTTTATGGGTTTTCCTCATTAAGAATTCCTCCGAGCTAATTTCTGCATTTTGTGGGTAGCAAGATAGGGCTGTTTGTAGGTCCTCTAATCGGGCTATATCCTCCCTAATCACATGAGAAAGAAACACATAGTTGCTTTCCTTCATAGTTTATCTTTGACTCCACTTGCCCAATGGATTTGACACTAGTTTTGGTCCTCCCATCACCTTATTTATAAAATTCTTTTATAAATTCTGTTTTACTAAAGCTAACTCTTCATAATCACCTTGAGCCTTCTTGTAATAAGCTTTACTAATCCAAGTTAGGGACACTCCCGTTGTGCTGGAGGAGAGCCAGCCTAAAGTGAGGGGAAGAGCTTTTCTAGTAACGGTGGGCATCTTTCCCGAGTTCCATAGAAGTTGCACTTTGTGTTTTAGGGATTTACCACTTTGAGTGCAGATTCGGGAGGTAACATACCACAAATCTCATGAATCACCCCAAACATGGTGTAAACACTTCCGGAGTAACCCAAAAAACTAACATTTCACAACTTATTTTGTGTGTGGATAGTTGTCTTGGCATAAATGCATCCACTTGGAATGTCAATTGGACAAGCCCCCATTGTGAAACGGGACAATTCAAACCCTTCTTCCCACCGTCTAGTTCTGACTTTGTTTCCATTTCAACATTTTCTATTTCATTGATTTCTAGAAGTGTGTGGTTCTAATATTCTTATTTCAGCAGTTAGATGTTAGAAGAAGTGTATGGAAAACAAGTGTAATAGTAGCCAGAATTCTCTTTTGAAGTATATGGCCAATATTCCTTCTCTTGCAATAACATAAAACATACAAAAGTATAGCACTAACCACCCTTTTGGAAAGTTGTGATTTGAAAGTGGTGTTATCTGAACCTGTGGCTTCAAACCGAACAGGACAGTTCTGACCAATTTTTCCCTAAGCCATTCTGAATTGGTTGTCTAAACCAGTTATGGATCGATTGGATTAAACTGGCTAGTTTAGAGCATGAAAACACCGGTCCGGGGTCTAAACTAGTCCAGCTAGACGATTCAGTGAACAAAAAGAAAAAAAAAGTTTGTCATGCAATCATCAAAGAAACCTAACTTTAATCCTCATCAAATTGACCACCTTCAATGTTCATGTTGGCCAATTGACCTCCTTTTTGGAATTGTATTTAATTCACATTTACCTTTACTTGTATTTTACTTTAATTAACTTAAATTTTAACATTAAAAGCTAAATGGAACCTCCATTTCAAGATGTCTAGTAATGAAATCAAACTCATCTAACCTCGTAAGGAGCTTTCAAGATTCAATATACTTAACTGTTTTTTCAGCATCTTAGCATATATGTAAAATAGGACCTTGTAATGCTTCATCCTGGGCGTTGTCTAACTGTTCTATGAAATGGATTTTTCTCGCCGGAATCCCGTGACATAAATCTGCACGAAATCACTATTTTTTGTTGTTTAAAATCCATTTCTGAATGCAGAAATGGATTCAGCATGCTAAAAAAAACCTGGGGCACTCGGATTATACAGAAATAATCATTCAAATCTGCAGATCTAACAATTTCTCGCTGGATTTTGGGCAAATGTCCCTGGAAAATATCGCCAGAAAAGAGTCATTTCGTAGAACGTTTAGACTACGACCTTCATCCTGTGCCCCTTGAGAAGGGAATCGTGGCATTCTAAGATTGAAACCTAGAAGGGGAATAGGTTTCTCAAAGGTGGCAACTGATTGAAACCTATATGCTGTCCAATGAAGCCAAGAGACTTAAAACATCAATTAGCAGTAGTTGTCCGATCCATTCACCAAGAGAAAGCAAACTTCAAATTCCTGGACTTGGTTGAATCAGTCTTACAACCCAGACATCATATGAGTTATGTACCCATTTGATTATCGTATGATTATTTTTGCACTATAAAAGCCATTTAGAACCTCAATGTTTAACTTTTTAAGTATGTTCTTCTAGAACATTAATTTTATGCATCTCAGGGCTTAATCTCGATGTACTTTTTCTATTTGCACCTTTACATACAATATAAATTCACAAAATTTTCATATTTGGTGTCAAATGGTTTGGATTTACATTGACGTACATGAATATAAAACTGACCATTTCATGTATTTTTGTTCCACTGCCTTTTGCACCTATTTTTTGGCCAGTTCTAATCTGATTTGTAATTTTAGGGTAAACCAGTTCCAGTTCTAATAACTTTGGTTGAGAGTCACATCAGAAGTGTACGTTCTCGGATAGACACATTGACATGGTTGTTGGTTTTCTTTAAGTGCAACATTTTGAACCTCAGGACTTTCAACTTTTAATGTTGAGATAATGGCTTTGATTAGCGCTAGATTGAATACATGTAAGAAAGATGTATAGTTTAGTGCTAAGGATGATAGGATATCCCTTCTTTCCTATTTAGTGTAATGGTCCTTCATCAGCATACTTGTACTTCCCTTATGTAGCTCTTCATCCAATCTTTAAGAGAATATAAGAAATGCAATCACTTTCTTCAATAAGAAAAACAGTAACTTGTATTTCTTTTAAAAGAAAAATCAATATTTATAGTGTGTTCCACTAAATCTCAATTCTAAGAATTAGTACATTCACACAGCTCTTTAAGTATGTCAAACTTGCATATCCAAGGCTAAAAAGAAGATGCAAGAAACTTGTCTATAAGCAACATTTTACCTTTCTCGGAAAATATAGAAAAAATGGATATGGATGTGATCATGATAATAGCAATAGGAAACATCAATCATCCAGAATGAAGAGATGACTACTTACAGTTTCAACAAATTTTCCATGTTAACATATGGCTCTGGAATCACACTGTTTATGAAGGGGTTATTATCAAGTTGTCTGCCAAAGAACAAAGTCGAAAGGAAACTTCATCAGCGAATGGAATTGAGCATATAATATTTTCTAATATATTCATCTTTGATGTCTAATTCACAAACATGCTAAACACATAAAGGAAAGTAACTTTAGAAAGCCACTACATAGATCACTGACAAGGATTTACTTGTTTAGACATATCAACACAAATTGAAATGATAAACGAGTTCACAACCACCCTAGAAAGTCTAAAAGTGGTGTTTTTAACTGAAAAATGATATCGCTGGATTCAGGAACTTCTTATGGTTAGATAAGTTGGCTCTACAAACAGTGTTGATTTTTGTAGCTTCGGGAGGTATTCCCACTAGAGGCCAAGGTATCAGGCATGTGGGAATCTTCCTTGGCACCAGATTAGTCTTTCGTTTCAGAGAAATCGTCCTTGAAATGAGCCTAGGGCCTCATGGGCAAGCTGATGGGCTTTGTGGGCTTGAGTAGGGATTTCACACCCATAAAGAACAAAATATTCTGATTAATTGTTGAGTTTAGGAAGGGCTCCTAAACTCACTCATTGGACTTCTATAAAAGGAGAGGAGGATATTGTGACAGCTCATTGTGACATTATGGAGTTAGCATGAGTGAGTAAGCACTTGTGCTAGGAGGATGGAGATCTTAGCGAGGGAATTTGTAATAAATAGACCAAAGCTACCAAATTGGAATAATAAATATATTGATAAAATGAATAATAATGGATGATTACAATCGAGAAGTGAGGGCTCGCTTATATACCCACGCCGGGGTGCCCAATAGACAATAGCCATGTCTTTTCATTATTAATAATTATTTATTAATTATTATTTAGTTGTTATATTTATTATTTAATATCTTATTTATGTGTATTTTTATGTACACAACATTGCCTTCCCCTTAAAAATGCTTTGTCCTCAAAGCACTGGTAACGACGGGTGTAACTGGCGAAAATGTTTCGATTCCCATGCTGCATCTTCTTCTGGAAGATTTTTCCATTTAATAAGATATTCTTTGATTATGCGAAATCGCAACTTTTTTTCTCTAGTGGAAATAATGGCTTCTGGTTCTAAAATGATTCTTCCTTCTTCATCCAACATAGGGAGCAGTCTTTGCACCTTTTGGTGTTGTCCTACAACCTTTTTTAGACACGATACATGAAAATGTTGTGGATACGGCTTTTATCTGGTAATTCCAACCCATAAGCTATGTGACTGCTTTTTTTGTTAATTTGATATGGTCCATAAAATTTCAGAGCTAATTTATTCTTTCCTTGATGTTTAAGAGATAATTGTTTGTAGGGTTGAAGTCTCACAAATACCCATTCTCCAATTTTGAATTCTCTTTTTGTTCGGTGTTGATTAGCTTGTTGCTTCATTTTGTTTCTTTCTATAGCTAAGTTTTCCTTGAGTATTTGAACAACCATTTGACTTTCGTCTAAAAGATCTTTTACTGATGCAACTTTTGTTTGATTTGTGGCTAAATCTTTCCAAGATGGTGGTTGATATCCATAAAGAGCTTGAAATGCTGTCATTTTAGCTGATGTGTGATATGTGGAGTTATACCACCATTCAGCGAGGTGCAACCATTGAAGCCATTTATTTTTCTTATTAGTGACGAAGCAACGAAGGTAAGTTTCTAAGCACTTGTTGACAATTTCTGTTTGTCCATCTATTTGAGGATGATAAGCTGATCTCATATTAAGAGACGTCCCGATTTGTTTGCAAAACTCCCTCCAAAAGTTCCCTTTAAACTTGGCATCTCTATCACTGACGATGACCTTGGGAAAACCATGTAATTTATAAATGTTTTTACAGAAGACTTCAGCGATTTGTTTTGCGGAGTCTGTTTTTCTTACTCCCATAAAATGTGCATACTTGGTTAGTCTGTCTACTATCACTAATATTTTATCTTTTCCTTCTGATATGGGTAATCCTTCAATGAAATCCATTGAAATTTCTTCCCATTTTTGGTTAGGAATATGTAACGGATGGAGTACCCTAGGAGTTGATATATTTTCATTCTTGTTTCTTTGGCAAAGGTCACATTCTGCTACATATTTTTAAATATTTGTACTCATCCCTTTCCAAAAGAATGATTGGCGAGCATTATAATATGTTTTGAAAAATCCAACGTGAACTGCAACCGGACAATCATGAGCTTCTTGAAGTACCTTGGTTTTAAATTTAGAATTGGTATTTGTTATCGCACGGTTTGTACTTGAAGAATAAGGAAAGGTAATGAAGACAAACTGACGCAACAGGAGACTACCCTATCACTGTCACCTCAATAGGGTATCTCTTTCTATTTAGGGTGGTAGGCCCAGGGAAGACATCCCCGGTGACCTGGGGTTTTGAGAAGGCAAAGGTTTAAGGCAAAGTATAAGTTTCCCCCTCACAAGTCACCACCAATCAGAAAGTGCAGCTAAACAGCTAATAAAGATAATGATAACCAGAAATTTGCCTACCCGAAACAAAGCAACAAGAAACTATATATATGCAAGATCAATTGTTGGTTAGTACCTCATATAATCAAGGACTTTTTGATATAAAGCAATTGACAGATAATATTGATGAAGCAAATCAATGATGTAAAATAGCAACAGTCACAATACGTCACTTCACAATAAATGCTAAAGAAAGATTCACAATGAGCTAGAACATTTTATCATCAATATAGTAATACCATCATTCATTTAGAAGCAAAGACTATCATGCATTAGCCAATCGTTCAACTTTCTTAAAGAGCTAAAATGCTGCAAAGTATAACTATAATTCAAATGGATAATGGCAGCAATAGGGTTAGTAGGTTAGTCTAGGATAGGGTTAGAAGATGATAGCAATTGTTCAAAGGTATTGGTTGTTTGAATTTTGTGATCAAGGCACTCAAGCATAAAGGTCTTAGATCAGTACATTCATAGGGAAAATGGAGTCAAAGATAACAACAAATGTTGAGGAAGCATAATGAGAATGGACGGGCTAAAGACAAGAGAGTTTGATGGTGAAGTGTTGTTGAGCCAAGGCTTCAACAATCAAACCCTAGGGGAAAACGGCTCACTAAGGTGTAGAAACCCTAGGCCTTAGTGTGTTTTCCTCCTTTAGCTCAATGACATGAAAAAAAATGGCTAGGATTGAAGAACAATGGAAGGGCTAAAGATAAGAGAGTTTGATGGTGAAGTGTTGTTGATCCAAGGCTTCAACAATCAAACCCTAGGGGAAAACGGCTCACTAAGGGGTAGAAACCCTAGGCCTTAGTGCGTTTTCCTCCTTCTTTACCTCAATGACAAGAATAAAAAATGGCTAGGATTGAATAGCATAGGTAGGGTGTTGCAAAGGCAAGGCCCTAAAAATGTCTTCAATAGGTAAAAACTCCTTGGCACAATCTTAGCATGGAATTAAAACAAGGACACCAACATGTGCTTGTTTCCTAGGGTTTATTCCAGCAAATTCATTAACAAAATGCAAGTAAAATACTATAATCATTCAAGTAATGGAAGGATTGCATAAATTCACTTACATTCACCAAGTATCATCAATGCCAAACCCTAGTTGTAAACCTTCCACCAAGAGAAATGCCAAAAATAGCCAAAACAAGCCTCCTTCAACAAGTGCGCACTAGAATTTCAGCCAAAACCCTAAAAGAGGGCGCAAATTTTAGACCTCACACAAGTGTGAGTGAAATATGATGAATAAAAGAGAGTTTTAGCTCTCTTACTTATACAATATCAATGACCTTAATTAAATTTTAGGTCACAAAAGGCCGACAAGGCCAAAAATGCAAAATAATACTGTTTTACATTAAATGTCATAATCAAACCCTAAATTAAGCAAAAATGAGGACGTCATGCCCTTCTTAGGGTGACATTATCCCTTTTTAGGGCAACGTGGGCCTCCTGGAGCAAAACGTTAGCCCTCCTTAGCCCTCTGGAATCTGCCACACGTGCCAAACATGCCACAACTGACTCCCAAAACTCCCATATCGCTGGATGACGTGATAAGATGTCCTGGGTGATGTCATGGGCCTTCCAAGCCCAACATCCCAGTGGAGAGGGCACAACCCCCCTGGGTAAGGCTCTGCCAGGCTGCCTCTGGTGGAACGTCCTCTTCTTCTGTGGTGCAAACCCTCTGATCTGTCTCTGCCCCCTGTTGGGGTTTCAACAACCATTTGATGGGCTTCCAGCCCCATGGAGGTCCGAACTAATCATATCCCCATGTGTACCTGTCCATAATGGTACCTGTTATCGCACGGTTTGTAGGAAAGGTTAAATAGCTTGAGTCAAAGGTAGAAACCGGCGTAACAGGAGCTTCCCCACCCACTGTCACCTCGATGGGGAGCTCTTTCTATTTAGGAGGGCAAGTCCAAGGGAGACGTCCCTAAGTCAATCTGGATAAAGGAAGGCTAAAGGA
>JASDQU010350984.1:0-11652 GCA_032191745.1 Picea mariana
ACAAGCATACTATTTCCAGGCGGAAGGAACACACTAATTCTCAGAGCAAGGAGACATGTGCAGGAAAAGGACAATCGGGGAAAATTCCTCCATGGGTCAAGGTTTTAGGTCGCAGAGGCAAAGTGCTACAAGGCTTGCATATAAGGCATGCTTCAAAGGTTCAGTTGAGAGCAACATGGAGCCAACATTAGGCTAAAGACAAAGATATGCAAATGCGATTAGAAAGACACAATGAAACCCCCTTCAATGTAATTTTAACGAGCCCAGAGAAGGTAAGCTCAGTGGTTTTTTCACATTTAGAGAGTCTGAAAAAACGTAAAAGAAGACTCCACCGGGGTACCTTTTTCAAAAATAGTCTATTCGGTTCGAAAAAGGGGTAAAATAGCACCGAAAATACATCTATTTAAAACCATTTTAACAAGTGTGATGCAGACAAGATCACTCGACAATCTTTTCAATTTTAAGGAGTCTAAAAAGAGCTTAACTATGGACTCACTGCCTTTTTCTAGATTTAGTCTCCTTAGCCTGAAAAAGTATAAAATTTACTGAGGAGAACTCTCCCAGCGAGACAAATATCCCAAGGTGTACCTTTTTACTCCTTAATCTATAGGCCGAAAAAAGGGGTAAACCCATGCCAGTAGATGTTCTTCTGGACCAATTTAGCGAGTGTGAAGGAACACGGTCACTCGACAATCTTTTCAATTTTAGGGAGTCTGAAAAGAGCTTAACTATGAACTCTGTGGAGGATGTTCTTCTGAACCAGTTTAATGAGTGTGAAGAAACAGGGTCACTCGAAGATCTTTTCAATTTTAGGGACTCTTAAAAGAGCTTAACTATGGAATCCGTGGGGGTTCCTTTTTCGTAAATTTAGTCCCTCGGGCCAGAAAACGTGTTAAAATTATACCTGGGAATACTCTTCTAGCGAACCGAAGTTCCTAGAGTATACCTTTGTTCGTAAAATTGACCATCCGAACCCAAAAAGGGGTAAACTACCGCCGAAAAGACATGCCTTCAAGTTTTAGTCTGGCGAGCGTGAAGGACTACAATATTGCTCGGCAATATTTTCATGTTTAGAGAGTCTAAAAAGGGCTTAAAGAAGACTCCAAGAGATTACTTTTCTTAGTTAATCTGAACAATATTGAAAAGCATAAATATAGTCTCGTCGGATGTTGCTTTCAGATTTCAAAGGGAGCTTGAAAAACAACAAAGCATGCTCATTTTGGGAGTCCCAAGGGTGAGGCCAAGATTGATGATGCATCAGACGGATGAGGCTCAATCTCGTAATCATGACAGGACTAACAAGGAATATCGAGCCTAAAGTCATTAGAGACAACATGGATGCTAAAAATGCAACAAGGATCTATCTAGGACATCCATGTAAAGGTAGTCTCTACCACCTAATCACGACACTTATAAAACAAAAAAAATGGTTCCGTGTCAAACTTCAGTGGGATCAATCCTATGGAAAAGTGGAAAAGACAACAAGATGCAGAAAGTGGAGATGGAATCCTAACTTATATGCAAAATGTTGGAAAAATGACTTTTTACCAAAGGACCTTTAAAAGTGACTCATCTCCCAAACAATTTACCAAACCAAAAGGCAAAGTGCATCCTAACATCCAATAAGAAACTCAAGAACCAAATTAAATGATTTTCAAACCAGAAAAAATGACAAAAGGGTTCAAAAAAGTGGCAAAAAGGGACAAAAAAAGTCTATAAATAGAAGTTGACAACTCATTTTCACCATCGCAATTTGAGAATTAACCAAAAGGCAAAAAAGGACCCCTTTTCTAAAAGAGTTGATTTCGAGAGCTTTAGAGGACGAAACAAACTTCCGCTTGGACCAAGTAAGTATAAACTCATCCCTCTTGCATTTCAATACTTCAATTATGCATAGTTTTTAGTTTTTTTGGGGTGCACCCTCTTAAAAAAGAATGACCCTACATGTACGCGGGTTGTCCAAGGATAGCCCGCGTATGTACACAAACAGAGAATAGTCTACCAGTGTACATGTTGTAACCTAGGTCTGCATCCCCTGCCTCTCTTCTTTTTTTCCTACGCCTTCATCAACTTTTTCCTTTTTCTGGTTGGTTAAGTCATTTTCCCATTACTGAGTGACTTGGTTCTTGTTTACTTCTATCTTGTTCGAGTCTTTACTAATTTCATTTTCTATCTTTCTTGAAGGATGAAATATACGTCATGTTTGGTTTGAATTACTTGTCATCACGTTTTCCATGGATTGAGCTTAGCACAGGTTTCCCAAGCATTTTTGTATGTATAGGGAATGCCCGTGCACATGACGCAACAATCCAAAGAAGCAAATTCGGGCTCGGACTATGGAAACGAACAGGGAAATTTTCAACGGTAAAGATATACCAAGAAAATCATATCAACGGTTGTCTTCCATTTGGGGACGCAGAATTGCGTGGATTTTAACACCAAGAGTCGTCAGAGGACCCGAAGCCCGAACTTCCAAAGATTCGAAGAGAATCTGGGCCATTCATCTGTCATGACACTCGGCGATAGATCATCTACTTCGGCGATTTCCACTTCTGGATTTTTCCAAGCATAAACATTCGAAACTCCCAAAGATCCAAAGACCCGAAGTCCCGAAGTGAATCAGGACCATACATCAACAGAGACATGTGGAAGCAAATCGTCCACTTCGAGAGTTTTCCTCCAGGATATTTCGAAGCACTAATAGTTGAAACTCCTGAAACCCGAAGTGTCGAAGCACATGGCAACCAGTAGTTGAGACATGTGGCATACTCATGAGGCTAGACACGTGGCATTCATCTCATGTCATTTGGTTGTTTCATTCTCCCATTTCCATGTGACACATGTCACATTTCTTTCCAAGACACCTCAGCATCTGTGACATCATCTGACATCAGGCCACCATGTCACTTCAATGATTTTCCTCCAAGAGATCTTCCCGATTAACATTTGAAACTCCTGAAGCACGGATCTTTGAAGAGAATCTGGACCATTCATCCATCACGATACGCATAAGTAGATCATTCACTTCGGGGATTTTCCTCCGGGATATGTTCCATGTTTCACATTCAAAATGCTCGAAGCCCGAAATTCCGAAGTGAATCTGGACCATTGATCCCAGGTCAACGAGAACCGTCGATCCTTGCAGCAGGTACATGTCACCCAGATCGACGACTACAGTTCATTACGGAGACGCAAACTACCTGGACGTTAATTTTCTAGAGCAGTCCCGCAATTTAAACCATGGTTTTGGTGGAAGGGTACGTGGCATCTTCTGGTGAATTGCGGCCCCAAAGGCGGTTTGAATCCAAACCACCCTCAACAACTCTCACAATCATGTGCTTGAATGACATCAGATCACCACGTCACCTCATACGTCATATCCCCTCATCCCACTCACTACCCTCGCTCCTCTCGCCACCCGACACTTGTCGTCCATTAAACCCCATGCTGATCTCCATCCATGGTGGCCCACCTCTCCAGATCAACAATCCTTGTCACAACTCAGAGCCCCCCAAGCATTCTACTTTTAAATATGGGGGAGGGGTCGAAGTAAGTATTTTTTTCATCGTGGGCCCTACGTAACATGGTGGCACCTCAAGAACTCGGACGCCCCCCTCTCTAATCTACTTACCGCCTACACACCCCTCCAAGTTCCTCTCAAGATGTTTTTCAATACTGCCCTCTCTCGCCTTTTGCCACCTGCCTTCCACTCACTTCCCAATCTATCTACCCCTCCTCTTCCCACGTGCCACTTGTATCCCTCACTACATGTCATCTATCCTCACGTCCATTCATTTTGTCTCCCAATTGGATGCTCATCTCCACGTCTCCCCTGATGTCCGATGGGCCGAAAACCATTCTAGGGAATCTATTTCACAGATGCAGGTGGAAGCTAATGGGGTCAATACAGAGTGCGCTTGGCTTCCAAAATCTCAGGCGTAGATAGAGAGCTAAGTCTCAGTTACAAGTCGACGCATGTTAGTGCGAGAAACACTTCAACAAACTCTGCTCATGCAACCGGTTATCTCTAGTGGCCTCCAACAGCTCACAAACATGCCATCATTCAATACAGAGCTCTGCTCTATCACTCTGAGGCTTATCTTCAGCCAACTCAGCTCCTCCAGCACATGCATCCGTTCTATCGCAGAGACAGTATTAGTTGTTATTTGATTAAGTTCAACATTTTCCTAGATTAGATGGAAGAGTGATTATATGTGTGTGATAAGAACCACTCTTGTTGTTTAATTCCAACATCTTAGTGAAGTTAATTTTGTTTTACAAACAATTTCCTAGATAGAGGTCTTATTCCCCTAAGGATGAGAGCCTCTACAACTCTTTTAAATAGTTAGTTTTTGGATATTGTAGAGGTCGGATTTTTTGAGGAAAGAATAACAATACAACAAACTAGTTGGACCCATTTTATGCATGGATTAAAGCTTTCTACCTGGTGAACATACTCTTGATGACAGTGTTTCGTTCAACTCTTCATGTGTTTTCATTCTTATCTTAAATACAGTTTTCATTTGTGCAACGTACATTTCATTTCCTTTCAGCTATTGTATGACTTATTTTTACTGATATGCAACCTGTCAAACAACTAATGCTTTGGTAAAGATTTATTTTCTGCAACTTTTGGGAGTTATTGTGTTTTGATACATGTTTGATGTCTTGAAATGATATTTTAAGTATTGAACTTCTTGTAGCAGATTATTCATTGAGTATTTTGTTGTTTCTCTCTGTTTTCTATTATTTCACTAGTCTGTCATTAGTGTGCCATCAGCCAAGGAGGGCCCTTATCCATATCATTATGCCAACCCAACCTTGCATTTGTCTTCATAGAATAATCCTCTGACCAACCAACAAAAAGTTAAAGAAACAATCATTCTAAACCGATAGGTGGCCTAGCTTTTCCCTTTAGCAGTCAGGTGCAGACCTTAGGACCAACAGTACATACGCGACTGTGTCCAATATATCCCATGTACACCCTCAAAAGTAAGGAAAAAATCAAAATGCTAGAGCTAACTCCCCTTTGAATTGTAATGGAACATGACTTATATCCACTGGAGGGAGAGGGAACATGAGGAAATTGATGTCTTGGTCGATGAGGACCATGTTGTTATCGTTGCATTGAAACAATGCAAGTTATGGAAGTTCTACCGGTGTCCATTCATGAGGGCACAACCCAGGTTACTGAATTCCTTGGTGGATTACTGGCACCCTGATGCAGAGGAGTTCATGCTTGAGGGGAAGTCATTAACTCCAACGACTAAGGAAATATATTTCTTGACTGGCCTCTCGAGGAGAGGGGAACCAGTCAACCTATGCACATTTCCTCCTGGGCCCTTCAACATCACCGACTACATTGGGATGCACTGCGAGGCTGACATTGAGAAAGTAAGTTCTCAGGTGCCCATCCACAAGATCACCAACTTGTCATTGAAGGTGATCATTTTTATTATTGGGCAGATCACTGGATCCACGACCCTACACCAGGCTTCCTGGGCGCATATGTACTGTGCGATGCAGTGCCTAGATGCATGTATATTTGACTGGAGCATGAACATGCTTGATTGCATGAAGAGGAAGCTCATCGAGTGTTGAGAGCGTAGCAATAAGAACTTCAGGTTTGGTACCATTTTTTTCTCGTTCTTCTTCTTCAAGAGTACCCAGTCTGAGTCCAAGAGAGACGGTACGGGGGCATGTGTCCTCCTTCCCAGTGATATGTAGATGGGAAACATTGCTGCCACTATAGGGGGGAGGAAGGACCATAGAGGCCTTCGCTGACAAGTTCTTCGACTGGTGGGCACGTCAGATTCCAGTGATAGAGGACTATCCCTATGCTGTAATCAACTTTTCTAGAGATCCAGACATGCCCGGACTTCCTAGAGAGGAGTGAGGGGAGATAGGTATGTGTGTTTTTAAACTTAATTAATTTTTAATTTCTTTTATATATCATTTTTTATATGTATCGAAGTATCTGTCAACTATGTATATGTTATGTACAGATGTAGGACCAGTGCACCCGACAGACTTCTCGAGGACTAGGCGACATCCTCGACCAGAGGCAGTACCAACAACAGTCAACGGACTAGTATTCGTAGCGGGACCTCCATCTGGAGAGGCTGATAGAGTTTTGAGACAGGTGGATCGAAACCTCACCGCACTCACTCGTGTAGTTCCCATGGCCAAGATCGAGGATCTCCCGCCATCCATGCAACGTCATGTAGTTGGGGTGCCACAGACTTGGGTCCAACTCTTCTGGCATTTGGAAATCACCGTCGTTCACTACGGTAGGGCCAATAAGCCCTGAGCTTAGATAGGGTGGACTCATTATGTGCCTAGGGTACTCTTTTTGTATATTTTTTAGGGCATAAGCCCCATGATGTATACCAGATTATTATTTTTGAGGGGTTCATGCCCACCTATGTACTCTGAGACTTTTTGATATATATATATATTTAGATCTTTATGTCTTATGGATCACATTTCTTTACAAATGTATGTACATGTGTATGTGTGTGCTTCTTTTTATGTGTGTGCAACATGCCAATCTAATACGTGATTAGCTAGAGTATTTGTTATTTGATTTAATCTCCTAGGAACATGGATATACATAATGTAATCAAAGTAATGTTCTAAGAGACATACCCTAAGGAAACGTCGGTGTAAATTAGGATCATAAATGCGGTAAACTCCATTTAACTGGGACACAACCAACTGAGCATCTAAGTAGACCCGGAGGTGAGAAATGCCATGCGACAAAGCTTCACAAAGCAACTCTATCACTGCCTTGTATTCAACGACATTGTTTGTGGCATCACCTAGACAGATACCTATGGAAGATAGAAAATGGACTTAAGGCATCAAAATCACCCAAGCTACGGAAGCATGCCTCCAAGTGTGTCAGCTAGCACCATCCACAAACCCAAAAAACGCCTCTGTTTCACTTGACATCTTCCATGGTGAAAAAGACGACAAAAATAACGACACATCCATAAAACAAAAAGACAAAAACTGATTGTATAAGAACTATACATATGTACAATAATTCACCTAGGTGACCAACCTATGAGTAATACTTCTTGAGGTAGAGCCCATTTCTAGGCTCCGCCAAAGCATTTCCCTCAAAGTCAACCAGATGATAAGTGATCTGAAAAGATCTTTTAAACGACTATGGTTGAGTTATTATGCATGTATTGATTAACCAATTAGGAAGATTAAAGAAAGAGTAAGAAGTATAGAAGATATGTGACATCCATATACACATGTGCAGAACCAAAATGAAGCAATAAACAAAAACAAACCATAACACAAATGTGATAACAGAGTTCAACAATCTCGCCTACATCTCCGGGTCTTGTCTCGGTGGGATTTTCTTATTTCTGTTAGAAGATTTAAATGTACATCATGATAGTGCCAAAAGGTTACAAAAATGATCTGGTCATGTTCTACCAGATCTCATGAACACATCAAAACTGACGGCACCCAAATCGAATGAACGAGGCTCCCAGAAATGGCCTGCAAAGGTGCGCTCCTTAATAGCTTCCCTGCATAACAATGGTCTTTGGCTCAATAATCCAACAACATAAACTTGTTTTGAACCTGTGATGATATACCCATGGCCTCAATAATGCCTTTTTTATATAGGCCTGAAGTTGGTAACCATCTCCCAACTTCCTCCCAAGATCTGGCCTCAAAAAGGGCCTAATATCTCCCAATAATGGGAAAAATCCCCCAAAACTGTGGAGAAAATCAATAATAATTCATATTATAAAGTTTAAACCCACTTTGCACATATATTCAGGGCACATCCCCCTAGTGCACTGGCCCCTGGTCATATGCGAAGTGGCCATGTGGCCAGGCGCTAATGCCTACGCGTTGCCCCCCCGAACTGCTTAACACGTGGTCCTATGCTAAAGGCGCATGTGGCCATAACCCAACTCTACGCGTGCTATCACCCTAGTTGTCCACTCCTGATCCCATGGCATGGCCATATGGCCCACACCTATGCACCCACATTCCAACACAGTGAATAGCTCCCCCACTCATTTATCCCTTGGAATAACACCCTAGTTGACGGGCAAGCCGGATCGACTGGGTGCTATCCATTTAAAAACGCGCCAAACAAAATGGAGCCTGGGCCATGTGGCAATGGATACGACCGGGGGTTATGCCTTCCGTGCTAATGGTAATAAGTCACAGTCATGAGGAGTGGTCATATGTACCGAGGTTATATGGTAGCATTTTCTCCGAGGGTTGGGGCTAGCCCCAACCTTTACTCCACCAGACTTACCATATGTTTGAACTTAAATAATATTAAAATCCTTTATATGGTAAAAAATACATGTAGGTAGGCTGGTAGCCCGACCTACCCAAAAACGCTCCCGCCCATGCTGAGGTCATTGGTTCAAAACTTACGGAGTCCAAAACTTTTGCAAAGAAATAACAACCAATACCTCGGTGCCATGTGGAAGCCCACGTCTGGGCCACGTGGCACCACCTCATTCGTCGAAATTGCTACCAAGTGTCAAACATGGATTTTCCCAGCTATCACATCACCTTCCTACCACATCTAAAATGACCATACACTACCATGTAAGAAGTACGGATGTGCCATGTTTCACCACTGCAAGGGTGACACGTGTCACTCTCTGATTGGCCCATCTGTACCTACCACGTCTTCCATCTGTACGCCCAGTCACCCTACGATGTGTCACCTCTAGAAGTTTCCATGTCAGATGTATAGAATCTACCAAGTCAGCACTGACTGTGCTTTCCATGTCAGCTATATGACCGTATGGCCAGCTGCCATGTGGCACTGTACGGACTGTACAGTCAACATTTGTTTTGCCTATTTGGAAAAATGAAAAGATCATGATAGCGGGATCATACGACATTTGTTTGGGCCCATTCCAGTTGCGTTGGGTTCATATCAACGAGGCCTATGCACATGTCTGTTTTGAAGCCATTCTGAGAACATTTATTTTTAGGCTTTTCTGAGCCCCATCAAGCTTCTGGATCCAAATCTGGATCAATAAGTGCCCTTCTTTAAGACCTCTTTCAAAATGAAAGGTCTGAAACACATGGGTTTGAACTTGTCTGCCCCTAGGGTATCCTTATCTTGGTCGTAGACCAGGACAAGGTCGCCTTTGGAGAAAATCCAAGGACGAACGGACCGATCATATTGACACTTGACTCGTTGCTTGTGAGCCTCATTGGCCAAGGCTGCATCACGACGTTTCTCATTGAGTTGCTCGTGATATAATAGGAGTTCCTCAAGTAATGAAGTGTCTAGAAATAACTCTACTACCAACTTTAAAGATGAGATCTCGCACTCTATAGGCAAGACCGCTTCCAACCCGTAAACGAGTTGAAAAGGTGAGAAACCAGTGGCAGTCTTTACAGACATTCGGTAGGACCATAATGTCGAGTACAACATCAAATTCCAATTTGATTTGGTAGAATTGATCGTTCGCTACAGAATAGTCTTAAGGGACTTATTCATAGCTTCCACCTGACCATTCACTTGTGGGTAGTAGGGTGATGAATGCTCTTGCCTCAACCCAAGCTTTGATGTTAACTTGGACATGATTTTGTTCTTGAAGTGACTGACATGGTCAATGAAAATATCCTTCGGGATGCCAAACCTTGATACTATCTGGTTAAAAATGAAGAGATTCGTTATTTCGCCATCATTGTTAAACGTTGGCATAACCTTGACCCACTTTGTGAAGTAGTCTACTACTACGATGATATAACGATTCCCCCTAGTTGAAGCCATGTGGAATGTAGTAAAATCAATCCCCCACTTTGTGAAGGGACCAACAACAATGACTGGAAACATGGGAGCAGGATATGCCCTCATCTTCCGAGAGAATATCTGACACGGGTGGCACTTCTTGACCGACTCAACGCAATCCTTGATTAACGTAGGCCAAAAGTAACTGGCTCGTAGAATCTTTTGGGTTGTTTCCAACCCAGACAAATGGACACCACATGCTCCAGTGTGGTAGTCCTTAAGAATGAGTTTCACTGCTTCGTTTATAAGGCACTGACAAAGAATGAAATCTACACCTCGATGATACAAAGTGTCCTCGAGTATGAGATAGTTTCGTGCCTGATGGTGAATTTTTCGACACTCGTCGTGAGAAGCAGAAGTGGGGCACTTCAAAGTCTGTAGATAGACTAGTATATATCCATACTAGGGGTCCGAAGATGCGATCAGAAAAAGATCTACTTTAATAGGCGATTCTTCAAGCGTGACATCACTTGATTCGACCGAAAGTTTCGAAATAAGTTCCGCAAAGACCAATGACTTTTTGGATTTCGCAGAAACAAAATCCAAGTCAAATTCTTGGAGGATTACAATCCATATGTTGATATTTCCTCCAATGATGCATCATGCCAACAAATATTGAAATGGATTCACAATGGTAATGAGGGTGGTTTCTCGAAGCAGAATATAATGATAGAACCATTGGACAACATGCACTGTTGCCAATGCAAGCTTCTCGACATGGGAATAGCTGAGTTATGGCCCAATGAGGCCTCAGCTCAAGTAATAAATCACATTCTCTTTGAATAGATTATCCTCTTGAACCAAGACCATGCTGATGGTCAACTTTGCGGTGGAAAAATACAATAAGAAATATTTATTATAATTGGGATGCTAAAGCATACGAGAAAACTTGAGGGTGAGTTTCAACGCTTCAAAAGAGTGCTGAGCTACTTCATCCCAATAGAAAGGGACTCCTTTTTTCAATAAACGCATGAACCCTTTAGTGATCTCAGCATAGTTTGTGATAAAACACAGAAGAAAGTTCGCCTTCCCTTGTAAGCTTTGAATATGAGGGACTGTGCACGGGGGAGGCAACTGAACTATCGCCTCAACCTTAAGAGGATCGACTATGATCCTTGTTGTCAAAACTATGAAACTAAAAAGACGACACGACGTCACGCAGAAACTGCATTTGTTAGGATTTAATCGAATCTAATAGTAGCGACATCGTTCAAATATTAGTCGAAGGTGTATGGGATGATCATCTCTCTTGTGAGATCGTGATGGTAGATCATTGAGATAAGCCTCAACTATATGTATAAGGTCATGGAAATCAAAAGACATGGCCTACTGAAAAGTGGCTCCAACATTTTTCAGGTGAAAAGGCATCTTACGATAAGAAAATGTGCCCCACGGACAGATAAATTTTTTTTTATGTTGGTCCTCGAGTTTGATCTAAATCTGGTTATATCCCGAAAAACCATCCATGAATGAAAATACCTCACATCCTGCGCATTCATCGACTATTTGATCAATGAATGGGGTGGGGAAATTATTCTTTGGACAGGCCTTGTTCAAGTCACAGAAGTGCATGCACACATGAATCGTACCCTATTTTTTGTTAATCGGAATGAGATTTGACACCCATTGCGTCAACTGTATGGGGTAGATAAAACAGACCTTAAGTAGTTTCTCTACTTCAACCTTAATAGTTTCCGCTTTCCGAGGATTCACCAAATGAAGATTCTGTCAGACCGAATTGGTGTCAGGATAAGTCGTTATCTCATGTTCGAGGATTCTTGGATCGATGCCTGGCATTTCCTCATAAGACTTGGAAAAACCGTCGCAGAATTCCTTAAATAAGTCTGTATAGA
>JASDQU010350987.1:0-11189 GCA_032191745.1 Picea mariana
AGTTTTTGCTGGGTTTTCTTCCCCTAGAGGGTTTCCCAAGATAAATGTTGTGTCTCTTGTGAATGTGTATTTCTCAGTGATCTTGTTCTTATGATGTTATTATCTATTGAAATGCAAAGAACTATAATAACATAAACATTAACAGGTTGGACAAGAGTTGCTCAAGGAAATGGAAAAGAAAATGTTGAAGATTAAGAATAATTTGAAGCCTACCCAAGACAGGAAGAAAAGTTATGTTGATAAGAACATAAACCACAGGGATTTTAAAGTGGGTGATCATGTTTTCTTGAAAGTAAAAGCCAACATAAGTTTCCTGAAGCTGGGAAATTGTTCCAAGTTGGCAGCTAGATATTGTGGACCATTTGAAATCCTAGAAAGGATTGGACCAGTTCCTTATATTCTTGCATTGCCTACATCCATGACTGTTGATAATGTATTTCATGTTTCATTTCTAAAATCATATGTATCCGATCCTAATCATGTGATTGATTGGAATGTGATTCAGGTGGAGCAAGAAGGCACCTTGCAAGTGCATCTAGTGTGCATATTGGATAGGAAGAGAAAGAAGCTCCAGAATCGAGCCATATGGATTTTAAAGGTCCATTGGATAAGGTATGATCTTGAGGATGTGACATGGGAGCATGAGGATGCTATGCAGGCAGAGTACCCACATCTTTTTGAATATTTTGAAAATCTTGTTTATATTATGTAAATGAGTTGCACTGAGGACAGTGCAAAAATAAGGAGAGGGGACTGCTATAACCTAGGTCGAGCCCCTGTGAAATGTACTAATGTTTGGAGGCTAGTGAGATGAGTGTTGATAAGTTGGTAGGCTTATGTGTTATAGGATGAAGTTCCTGGATGCTAAGGCTAATAAGCCTGATTTTTGTATATGTAATTATGCAGATCATTGTGTGTAGAATTACCATAAAGAAAGAGTGATGGGGGACAAAGCTTCACCAAGTAGGGAAAGGGATGGGACTAAGAGGCTAGGAAAGAGGGGCTAAGCCAGAGGGCTTAAACCAAGGGAATATTATAATATATTTTTGAAAAAAAAAATGAAAATATTAAAGTGAGGAAAAATAAACCCAGTTATCCTAAGTTCCTGAGAAAGGGAACAAATGCTAAATGGAGTGCATCAACTCCAGGAAGACAGGTGTCGACATGGGCACATGTAGTTAAATCTAGAGAGTCAGCTCATTGAGGAGGTTCCTGCCCCATTATCATATGCTTCTCCTAACTTGTCGGGCCTCCGTTGTGGACCTCTACATCTTGGATGCACCTCTGAAACTAGTAACTGGGGAAGATGACTTATGTTTTCCTATGAAGCCCAACATATATGTAATTTCCAAAATCGTTTTGTGCCTTACCGAATTGTGGTTGCTACCATTTCCTGAGCTATGTTGAACCTTTGTTGTTCTCCTCACCTTGCTAGAACTAAGTTGAAGTTGGTTTAATAAGCGAGTTGTTAGGCCCGTGGTTGAAGAGGCAGGTTGTCAGGCCTATGAGAAACTCTCTCTAGGTGAGAGAGTTTGTTGGGAAGTGATTTTATCCTAGTGAGAGTCCAGCACAAGCTATAGAGATATGAGAATTCCTGATTCAACTTGTTACCGAGACCTTGAAAGGGGAAGTGGAGCAACTAATGGACTATGGAACAATGAAGGTGCATATTCCTGGGGTGGAATAAGCATGTGGGGAATGAGAGTCTGTGAGTAGTGGGCATAAGAAATATCTAGAAGAAAATCCTTCCATTTGCACTATGCCGTCTTCTATAACCTCAACCTAGTCTAGGATTCTCTTGCCCCGGGTGGAGCTTAGTCCCATCTCAGGGGTGACGCACTACTAAGTGTGATGAGCATCATGGTCTAAGTCTAGAAGGTTCGTGGAAGGTCTTTACATAGTTGGTGGATCTCAATTAAAAGATAAGTATTCATTTTCCCTGTTCATTCACATGCTATGTGTTTATGTATGATGTTACATCTATGGTTTTGTCTAGATTACTGTATGTATGTTTTTACTGTTATTTTTGCATCAGTCTGTGTATTAGTAGAATATGTTGTTTGTATATGGTTATATTTATAGGTAGATGATAATTGTTATTTCTACGAGATAACATGGCCTGACCTGGGTGGTCGGCGGTGTGAAAACACAATTGGTATCAGAGTAGTAAGATGTTACTTTGTGGTGTTGCACAACGTGTAGGGTGGTTGGGGACATTACAGTTCGAGTCCCAACTTCTTGTACCCAAATCTTGTCGAGGACATGCACGAAGAAAAATAATTGAAGAGTAGATCACTCTGATACCACTGATCCAGATTTATGAGAGGAACGAAAGGAATAATAGAATGAACATAATAAAAAAAAGATACATATAACAAAAACATATATCCAGTGAACAATAAACTTCTATTGAATAAATAAAATAAGTTGAAAGTGTAAAGCTGTAAAACTGAAAACAACTTGCTAGAATGGTTGTAGGTATCTCTGAGAAGATATGTGGTTTCTACATGCATACATCTGAGCAGAATGATTAAAATGAGGCTATATATGAATTTTTAACATTACTCATAAATGCCAAACCCCTAGAAATCCAAAAACTAACCTTAGGAGATGAAACACCAAACGTTATGTGGGTCCTGATGAGTAAGTTGGTACCTCAACTTCCTGAGATCGTAAATTTTGCATATGACCTCCATTTTAGTCACATGATATCCCATTGGAAATTTTGTTTCTAGAACTACGCATTATGTCATCAAACTCTGACTCCATATACAACTTAACTGTGGCAAGTCAAAAAAGCATTGTTTAGGGCCCCAAAACAACCCTGGAAGTACAAAAAGATGTACTGACATTAAAATTCCAAAATAAGTCAGTTGGATTAGGTGGGAGACCACCAATATCCACCTAGAAGTTGTGTAGGGATTCAGATAGCCCCAGACTATAGAACCCACAATTACAAAAAATTACAAAAGAACATGTTGAACTAAAAATTGTCAAGAGGAGCTAGTTGGAATAGGTGGGTAGCAACCAATATCCACCTGGATAATGGGCCTAGTTGGTTCTCATATACCATTGTTCAAGCTTCACAAATGTGAGAAGGGTGAGATTAAATTCAATTAATCTCATGGAAATGATGGAATAGTTTCACTTTACTAACCCATGAAATGTTCCTCACATGATGTAAAGTATTAGATGTATTATAATAAGCAAAAACAAAAATATTGTAGCAAATACCAACAAAACGACAAAATAACAAGAATAACAACACCAACAATAACATATTTATTGAATGAAACCAATGTTCACTTGCCTCTTCAAGAGGGAAACCTATAGAAGAGAAAATCTCTATTACAATAATTCTCAAGACAAGACTTTATCATGCCTTTTACACCTATTTATACTAATTCTATCTTCTAAAGAAAATTCTAGAGGGAGATATTTCTAGAATCGGAAGCTTCTATTAAGTCTTCTTACATAAACTTGTTGGAATTATTAAATAGGAATTATTAGCTAGATATATTATTCTACCTATGTGAGCGGTTAGAGATTTTAGGTCCCCACCATTCCCTCCCCTTGAAGAACAACCTTGTCCTCAAGACTTGAGATGAGGAAATTGTTGCAGAATAGTAGTTGAATCCCAGGTGTCATCTTCTAGATTTGTGTCTTTCCACTAAACTAACACTTCCTTGATGGTGTGTTGATCGAGATGATGCTATCGATCATCCACTACTACTTGTGGCTACAACAAAATAGAACCCTCTTCATCCAACTCAGGGAGACTGGTTTGAGTCTGGCACATATTTCTAATCACTTTCTTTAAGAATGAGACATGAAAAAAAATGGAGTTTAGAATCATTGGGTAGAGCTAGCTGGTAGACCACAGGCCCCAATCACTTGAGAATTTTATAAGGACCATGCAATTTGTGGGGAAAGTTTTTGACAGTGATTAGCTTTGAGTGAAGTATTCTTATAAGGTTGGGAGAATGGTCTCATGGATTGTAAGATTGTTGTTAAGCTCTTAACCTTGGAGACACCTAACATGTAGGATATAATCGATGGTGGATTTTTACCATAGACTAATTCAAAAGGTGTCATGGAAGTGGAAGTATGGTAAGATTTGTTCTACCACCATTCAACTAGGGGTGATCACTGAGCCCATTGATTTTTTTCTATCAGATGATAAACAGATCAAATATGTTTCCAAACACTTATGGACAAATTCATTGTGGGGATGATAGGCGGTGCTAAGATGCAATTGGGTTCCCTAGAGAGTGAACATTTTTTGCCAAAAATTATTGATGAAGGTAGGGTCTTAGTCAAAGACTATATAATGAGGCATGCCTTGGAATTGATTTATTATCCATAAAGAAATGAGCCACTGTGGATTTGGTGAATGCGTGGTGAAGAGAACATAAATGAGAATATTTGTAAAGATGATTTACTACCACCATGATGACTAATTTATTGTCCAATTTAGGAAATCCAACAATCAAATCCATAGAAATATCCCTCCAAATAGGAGGGGGAATGAAGAGAGGTTGGAGTGTGCTTGGAGCTTTGATTGTTTCTCCATTACTGTGTTGAAAAGTATCACATTCAACCACAAAGGTGCATATTTCTTGTTTCATACCATCCGAGAAAAAATAATGTTTGACTTGTTCATAGGTTTTGGTAAACCATGAATTCCTAGTTGTGGGTAAAGCATGAAAATAAGAGGGAACTATGGATTTAAGGTTCAATTGTTGGTCTACATATAGATTAAATTTATAGTGAATCTCTTCATTGTACCAAAATTACCTTGGAGAAGCTTAAGGATCCTATTGCAATTTATGGATCATGATAGTGAGTTTGGAGTCTTGCAACCATTCATGTCGAACAACTTGAAGACAGTCAAATATAATGAAGGTGGGAGGAAAAGAGTGACCCTTCTTCTTCACATTTCCTTGAAAGAGAATCAACAACCACATTTTCTTTACACTTATCGTAATTGATCTCATAATCATATCTAAACAACCTTGTCACCCGTTTTTTTTTCTCTGGGGATGAAATTCTTTGTTCCAGAAAATACTTGAGACTACGATGATCAATTTTAACTTGGAAGTATTTCCCAAATAGATAAGGACATCAAATATCAATTTCATGCAAAATAACCAACATTTCCTTTTCATAGGTGGATTGGCCCAATGCCACTATGGTAGTTGCTTGCTAGTGAAAGACAAAGATCTACAATATTGCATGAGGACTGCCCCAATTCCTTTCCTTGATGCATCACATTCTAGGACAAATGTCTTAGTGAAATTGGCTAGTTCCAAGACAAGGGTTATGCACATAGCATATTTCAAGGATTGAAAGGATTGATGAACTACAGAAGTCCAACTGAAAGCATTCTTTTTAAGGAGAGAAGTGAGAGGAGCTACAAAGTTTTCATAATACTGAACAAACTTGTGATAATATCTCGTTAAACCCAAGAAACCATGCAATATTTTAAGATTTTTAAGGAAAGGAAAATATTTGATAGCTTCAATTTTATTAGGATTCGCCCATACACCATCCTTTCCTACAATATGACCCAAGTACTCAACTTCATAGGCGCCAAAATTACATTTATATTGTTTGAGAAAATGTTTTCTCTTAGGAAATATATGGAGAACTTGATCCACATGGGTGATACGGGCTTTCTAAGTTTTACTATATATGATAATATCATCAAAGAAAACTAAAACAAAATGATGAAGGAAAGGATGGAAGACATGATTCATGAGGCTTTAAAAAGTGGAGGGGGAATTACATAGGAAAAAGGGAATAATAAATAACCCATATTGACCTTCAATGTGTTATAAAGGAAGGCTTGAGGATGTCTTCCTCTTTCATGCTTTTCTGGTGGTAGCCATAACAAAGATCAAAATTTTTAAAGTATTGGGCACCATTTAATTCATCCAAAAGGTCATCAACGATAGGAATCAAAAAAATTTCTTTGGTTATGAGTTGTTTGAGAGCACAAAAATTAGGACACATGCGTCAAGTTCCTTCTTTCCTGAGTACCATGACAATTGGAGAAGAATAGGGGCTGGTACTAGGATGGATAACACTTGCTTCTAGCAATTCTTCAATAATTTGCTCATTTTTATTTTTCTAGGAAAAGTGATGACAATAAGGGAGAACATTGGGAGGAATGTTGTCAAGTACTAGAGGAATGGAATTATCATGGGCACCGTGGGAAGGGAGAAGTCCATGGGGAGTGTTAAAAATAGATTGGTTTCAGGAGAGTATAGATTGGAGGTTAGGGTGCACATAGGGTGTCTCAATGGCGTGAAAGGAATGGAGTTGGGAAATAATGCTAGAGTGACTTTTTTTTAGTATGTTTTCCATTCAGTGGGAACGGATGATCTCAGGTGATCCTATTGTGATTCCTTGGAATTTATATTGTTTCCCCTCCTGTTGGAATTGCACAAAGTCCTTAAATTCCATGAGGATGGGATCGAGAATGTGTATCCATTCAACATCAAGAAAAATGTAAAAAACACCCATGTTGATAGAAAAAATATGATATTTCAAGTAGTATTGACCAATTTATAGGCACACATTTTCATAATGCCTACCACATTTCATGGAACCGCCATTGGAAATCATGATTTGAATTTTTTTTTATTGCACGCATATAGCAATTTATTTATTGGTTATTGAAATGATGAATAAAACTATGGGTGTCTCCAATATCAAAGAGGATTATGACCTTCTGAGCTTCATGTAGACAATGAGCTTGAGGGTTTGGGGAGAAGAGAATTGAATGAGGTAACACAATGAAATCAACAGTTCTAGTTCTGGTGGATCAAAGCACATAGTAGGGTCATTTTTTGGGGGTAGTTCTTCCATCAAGGAAACTTCGGCCTCCTTGTCAATAACATTCTTAGAAATGGCCATAAAAATAATGTGTTCCCTAAATTTGTGCCAAGGAAAATATTTGTCATCACAATTATAGAAAATACCCTTGAGTTGGTGTTCAACCATTTCCTCCTAGGTGAATTTCTAGATATTGAGAGGAGTGATGAGGGACATGATTGGTAGGTCGAGGGAAAGGAATAAAATAAGGTTTTTAGTTATGGAAAATAAAACATGGTGTTCTTCCTTGGAATGTTGAGTAGCTTCCAACCAAGTCTTGGGATGAGACATGAGGACCTGCACTTTGATTCCATCGTTTAGGCCACTAATAAAGAATTCCTTGAAGAAGGAATCATACAGGCCTTCTATTCTTAAAGCCAATTTCTCAAATGTGGAAATAAAGTATTCCACATTACCAGATTGTTTCAACTTGGTGAAATGACCTAGGTAGTGTGTGTCAATGTGAAATCACTCATAAAGTTTGGCCACAAATTGTTTCCAAGAAACATGTCCTTGGTGTGATTTTTTACGCCATTGCCACCATTTCTAGCATTTAGGATCCATATAGAGGACAATGTAATGAATTTTGGCGAATTCACCAGTGATTCCATGAAAGGAAAAATAATGTTCCATTTGAGTGATCCAACCAATGGGATCCGAGCCATCAAATTCATTCACCTCCACTCATGGAAGACGTGGACCACGATGAAGGCGGTTGGATTGAAAATTCTAGGAATTGGCAGAAGCAACACCTTCTGGATTCGAAGGTTTTTTAGAGGAGGTAAGGCCTATTGGAATATTTATTGATGTAAAGATCTTGGCAGTAAAGGATTCAAGTTGGTTATCGATGTGGTCATTGATGTCATTCTTTAGGTCTTGTTTCATATATTGCATTTTGGTGTCTATGGTGGAATTGAGGTAGTTTTCAAGCTATCGGTTGTGGGTGTTCCATGGAGAAATGGAAAAAAATGAATGGGGTGGGTGGGTCTACACAGAAAATGGGTTACTAGTGAAGGGTACCACTACAATCAATGCAAATAGAGGAATCCAACATAATAGGTGGGAAATAAGGGTGTTGGAAAGGGTCGATTGGTCCACTAAAAAAATGTTTTACAAGTGATAGATACCAGTACAATTAGGGAGAAAAGGGGAATCCAATGGGATAGTTCCGGAATAATGGCATCGGGAAGGGGGTTAATTCCAAAGAAAAATTTTTCTTAAAAATGATAGGTACCAAGATGATTAGGGAGAAGAGAGGAATACAAGGGGACAAATCCCAAATAAAGGTGATGGAGGGACCACTATAATTATGCAGAGTTATACTTCGGCCTGAAGAATATTGTAGTGACAATTTTCCCAAATTATTTATAGGAAAAAATGTGTAGGAATGTCACAATCGTAATGTGAGAGGTAGGGTTGTGTGACAATATATCTCTTTTGTTTTTTTTATGCTCCATTACTTTCCCAAGGGCTAGGGTTTTTGGGTTTCCTATATACAAGGGTTTTATTTGGCTATAACTCTTTGATATACATGTGGGGTTGAACAGTAGTACTTGACCCAATATCTCAACACACCAACTAAGGAGGCTCGACTATACCCTTAGTCATACTATTTGATTACCGAAGTACTATAGAGTATCTTCTTTATTGTTATTATCGATGTCACTATAGCAGGCATGTGATTGATTAGATGATATAGATCTAGTTTCACGAGACCTAAGGGATTCCTGATATACTTGAAGGTACGTGGGAGTGATGGCCATGTACATATTTTGTTTGATGTGGTACTACTCGAAGGGGTACCAACAAAGGTTACAAAGGTTTCCAAAAAGGTAAAACATTTATTTCAGGTAACCCCATGAAACCATATGCATTTCTTCTATGTAGTCTTCCACAGATGTAGTTTTACATGTTGAACGATGAATCGATGTATTTTACTTGCATTATTTGGTATGATGTCTCAAAAGGTCTACCTATAAACAATATCCCAACAAGAAATTTCATCATCCTCATCTGATTGAAATTTGATTTTTTTATTGTTTCATACTGTTTTCCTTGAGGTTTTTAATATTTTTTTAATCATTGTGTTAATATTGGAAATGGATAATAATAACAAGAATAGAAATATTATACAATTGGATGTTAGAATTTTTTTTTGTCCTTTATATCTGAGAGAGGGGGGACTTTCCTAACCACTTCAAGTAGGCATACTCTAGATGGCATAAAAATTAACTCATAATGTCCCTCAAGAATTTAGAACTCTCTTTTGGAAGCATCCTCCTCTTGGACTCAAATATGATGATAATTAGAATGGAGATCAAGTTTGGAGAATTAGACATCCCAACATGGAGTTCATCCATTGGAGCATCAATTACGAGAATGGAAAAATTGTCTTTGAATGCAATTTTATTTAATTGCATGTAATCAATCATGAAAAATATGATCCATATTTCTTTCATACCAATATAATAGTTACAAGGCAGTAATTGTGACTCGTTCATGCATACAACAATTATTGAATCATGTAATGAATCATATTTTTCTAGTGGCAAGGATTTTACAATGGAATGACATTGAAATGAATGTTTCCTCAAACCAATGAGTGTTGTGATCATGGCCATGGGATGGATCGAAGCCTGTATAAGCCTATAGAAATACATGAGCATCATTATCTATGAATTCTTGCAACTTTAATTGAGGAATATTAGAGGGACTATCACTAAAAATGTTATATATATTGGAAATGACCCTCCTAAACACTTTTCTAAATAAGTTCTCAATAGTGTGATAATATATAGCTAGATTGGGAGGAATCTTCATCACATTGAGTGGATGAGTGTGAACATATTAATGTAACTATATGAATAACACATCAAAATTCATGGAAATAGTTCTGAGATTGTGAAGTCATTGGCCACCTAGAGAAACATTGATGTGGAATAACCAAATAACATATATTGGGGTGGAGAGTTGATAATTGGACACACAAAGTTTCACATTATAACATAAGTCTTGGTAAGAAATTATACCACCATTGGTAATAATGAATTATAATTTTTTGATAGGGTAAGGAAAGTAGTTGAGTCATTGAGTTGAATTATTATCGATGAATTTGTGGGTTCTTATGGAATTAAGGGAACCCTAACTCTAGTTTTTGATCTATCCTTTCTGTTGGCAATAGAAGTCACTCCTAGATTGTGGCAGGAGTAAGCCTGAAGCCCATCAGTTTATGTCACAATTTGTTTATAAAGGGGGTGATCGAATGGAAGTAAACTCGAAACAATATCACTCACTCAGAAAGCTGGATTGGAACAACAAGGACATGCGAGGTCTTGATTTAACTTAAGCCAGTAAATTTGCATAGTGGTGAGTAAGTGGAGGGAAAGAAAGGGGAAAAGTCTCAGATATGAGATACTCTTAGATTGGAGAAGCTTCAAAGTAAACCTCAAACATTGCAGAACTAATACAATCAAACATGCATCATATAGTTACAGAAACACCTGACTGGATCATCCATACCTGGGCTTTCAGATTCAGAGGAACAAGGAAAGGAGGAGGCTGGCTGCCATTAAACAAGAAATCTCAAAATATCATTGTATAACCAGAGAACCAGAGGCTTTGTTAAAGCTTTATAGTTGGGAGTTTAGCTCTACCATCAATAGATTACAAAAATGGAAAAATTACTTACATATACCCAAGGCCAATAACAACAGAAAAACTGAGACTTATCATTAAAAAAATTACATCTGCAGTCTTTGGACGGTTGTGCACTCATGTTAGAGGCAATCAGGCTCCTGCCAACCTTGCAAAAGAATCAACCTGTCTCGGGTCCCTTTCTGGACTTTCCATTTATGGTGGATACGATGTCTAACCACCACCAACCACCTCAATAACTTCTTCCTTGGGATTGGGAATGACCCGGTCAAATCTGCACTCTTGGGACATGAAGGCCTTCTCACGCTGCCACCTGGATTGGCTAAATGGCCTAACGATAAGGCCTGGAGGCTGGTGCGAAGATTGGGGCACATGATTGGAAGTGGTGGATGAGCGATGACTAGGTGGGTATGAGGGAAAACAATGAATGAGGAGGTGATGGGACATGATTGGTCGAGGGAGGACACATTGCTTATGATGGAGTGATGCAGAAAGGAGAGGGATATGTGTTGGAAGGCAAGAGGTTGAAACGAGAATAAGGTGGACCAGGATGGAGCTGAGTGAAGGTGAGATATGGAGTGGAAGATAGATGGCAGTAGATGAAAGGTGGAGGAAATAATGAGGAGATGATAAGGGGACCCACACAAAGTCGCCCA
>JASDQU010350991.1:616-12192 GCA_032191745.1 Picea mariana
CCCCCCTTCATTTTTTTTCTATTGGAAGCCTCACACCCTCTCTCTCTTGCAAATGGAAAATCTCAAGTATTTCTTCCAACTCTCCATACTTTCCCATTTTCCAAGTCTTTTTAGATCACTCTAACCTGTCGATACACACTATCGGCAAGTTGTGTTGGTTGTGGAGCCTGATTATCTTCATGTTTCATAGGTCTTTATTTTCATCTGTGTTTATACCCCATACAGATTGTACACCTCGTAATATTGTACATACCTCCACATGGGGGGGTTACAGGGGGGGCTTGCCCCCCTTGCAGGGTTCAGGGGCAAGTGGGTCCCCGACAGGGGTTCATGGGACATTTTTTTGAGATTTCTTTTGATCTTAAAAGAAATTTTATGATCCTCTACATTTTATGCTTGTAAGTTAGAGAAGACTAGCAAATATTTTGTCTTCTTCTAGTGTGTCTCCATTTGTTGCATGCACACAACAACCTCCCTATTTTCTTCTCTTATCTTTTCCCTAAGAGAATAAATTCCCCCCCCTATTGGAAGCTTCACACCCTCTCTCTCTTGCAAATGGAAAAGCTCAAGCCTTTCTTCGCACTCTCCATAATTTTCCATTTTCCAAGTCTTTTCATATCACTCTAACCCACCGATACACACGTGACATTGTCAGCAAGTTCCCTTTCATATTCGACGATACATCGCATATCAACAACACTCCTTCCTTTCTCCCTGACACACTATGTATCGGTGAGGTTTATCTCTCCCTCATCGATGCACTGCTTGTTGACGAGTTTCCCTCTTTTATCGTTGATATACCAACAACAAATTGTCAATCCCTCATCAACACTAAATGTATCGAAAAAATATTATTTATTTCATCGACATCGACCTTTTCAACAAGATTCACTTTCATCATAGAAACTCTCCTATTCTCCTCCAACTTGACTGCGTCTCATTTCCCCTGTCATTGAATTTTCTATAATTTATAATTATATTTGATCTTTCTATGCCTAGATGGAAAACTAGTGATTGATCACCTATATTTCCTGATATACTTCATGTCACGGTCGTAATCAAGTTTGTTTTATATTTTCTGCAACTTTCATCACAAATACCATACCAACTTGTTTACTTTGCACTTCTTGATTTTATGACTAAACCTTGATCGTGAAAGTGTTGTCTAACATCATATGGGTTAACCACAACATATGTAGGTCTTATGTTGGATTTGAAATGCATCTTAGAATAAAATTGGTCCTCCCACCTCTGAAACCTTGTTAAGTGCCCCAAACATCAGTTGATTTTTTTCATAGATTTATATTTCTGTACTACTGACACATTACCTCAACATTCATGGATGAACTAAAATCCTATACAACACAGATGACACAGAAACTCACAGAACTAAATTTGGGCAAAACAACAGCAAGAACGAGACCCAAACTTTCATTAAAAAATGATTTTGGGCATAATTTTTGGCATTCTTCAAAATGTACTTTTCATCCTCATAATAGGTTTATTATAAGAAATACAATATTGCGATTCTAGTGCATCTGACATATTTGAAATCTTATACCCAGAAGTGCCAAAATGATCGCTAGAGAGTTCTCGCCCAAACCAACCTCATCATCCATTACACTGATAGAATTCTTTAATAACATGTTCATTTATCATGCTAGAAGTGTCTCTTCATGCTCTCCATGTTGCAAAAAAATGCACCTCAATCGAACATTGTATGAGAAAGTTATGAACTTCCGAACTCAAGATCTTGTTGTTTCTCGCTGATAAAATGACACTTAGAATTTTTTCGATTTTGAATTCCCTTGAAGGAAGAGTTGTTGGAAAATGATCTAGAACACATCTAGGGAGTTCCTTTGATCAGCTATGGTTCCAAAGGATTTCCCATGAACTCCTCTGGAATTTGTTGGAAACTTCTCCAAAATCCAAGGAGGAGTTCCCACAAATTCCTCTGGGTTCCGTCAAAGTGCTCTAATTCCTTCAAACTCCTCTAAAATACAAGGAGGAGTTCACACAAACTCCTATGGGTTCCTTCAAATTGCTATGGTTCCTTCAAACTCATCCAAAAACCAAGGAGGATTTTCCATAAACTCCTCCAAAAAACAAGGAAGATTTCCCACAAACTCCTCCAAAAATCAAGGAGGATTTCCCACAAACTCCTCCAGGTTCCTTCAAAGTCATATGGTTCCTTCAAACTCCTCTAAAAGCCAAGGAGGACTTCCCAAAAACTCCTTCAGGTTCCTTCAAAGTGCTCTTATTCCTTCAAAATCCTCTGAAACCCAAGGAGGATTTCCCACAAACTATTCCAGGTTCCTTCAAAGTTCTTTGGTTCCTTCAAACTCCTTTGAAAACCAAGGAGGAGTTCCCACAAGCTCTTCTGAAATTTGTTCAAAGTGTTCCAAAAAAAAGAAGGAATTCGTTCAAAGTGCTTCGGTTTACAAAGGAGGATTTCATTCAAAATGCTCTGGCTTAGAAAAAAGGAGTTTGTTCAAAGTGCTCTGATTTACAAAGGAAGAGTTCATTCAAAGTGCTTTGAAATAAGCACAAGACCCTACCAAAATAGTGTTTGTATTTTGTCTATAACCTTTGACTTAGAAGCCCATTTTGTGCGTTCCTTATACAATTGGAAAGGTATTTCTGATATCTACAACTTCTCGGTTATATGATTTAATAAATTCTTCACCAATTTTCTGCATATTTCAGGATTAATATATGGCACCTTGTCAGTGGCCCTAGAGAACACAACACCTCAACCATGAACAGAGGAACCAATGATCAAATTCAAGGAAGCTTATAGAAAATTTCAATTAATTAATATTTCATTTATATGGGTTCGAATGCTTGGTTTTAATAGTTTATTTTAGGTTACACCGAGGCCACTCATATGTTGTATGTTGAATGGTGCCAAGTACTAATGTCAAGGGGAGGTCATAGTCAACATCCTCGCAATGCGATATACAACCAAGAACAATAGAGTAATTGTTAGAATACTAAGAGGGGTGTGAATCAGTATGAGGAATTTTTGCCACTTTCAATCACAATATATAAACTTAAACTTTATCAGTAGTATATCATTTATGATTGCAATCATTATATCATGAGCATATAACCATAAACAATATCATCACATCAAATAATCACATGCACAATACACCAAAATTTACGTGGAAACCCAAATGGGAGAAAACCATGGAACGCTTTCTTATATATATTAAGAATACATTGATAGGAAGCACCAACTTCCAAATTCTCTGGCGCTAATTGGAAGGAGGTACCAACCTCCTGATTTATAGGCACCAACCTGAAGGAAGCTATAACTCCCTAAATTCTCCGGCACCAACCCCCTAATTTACAGACACCAACCTGAAGGAAGCACCAACTCCCCGAGTTCTCTTGCACCAAACGGAAGGAGGCTACAACCCCCTAATTTATAGGCACCAACATGAAGGAATCTATGATTCTTTGAATTCTTCGACATCAACTGAAAGGAGGCTACAAGCCCCTTTCCTTGCCCCGTCCTCCCACCCTGAAATATAAGTGTAGAATCATTGTCACTACCAATGATACTATCACTGCGAATGTCACCAATACATCAACCAACCTATCACTGTCACTTTCATATCAACCAACATGTCACTGTCATTGTCACATCAACTTGTGGCTACCACTGTCACATAAACCAACCTATCACTGTCACTATCACATCAACTTGTGGCTACCAATATCACATCAACCAAACTGTCACTGTCACTGTCACTATCACATCAACTGTCACTGATGATCAACCAATCATCCAACCTGTCACTGTCTTTCTCACTGTCTCTATCACTGATAAACCATCGTCAACCAACTGATCCACTCACATGGATACTAAAACCATCACCAAACCATGTACATCAACCATCAACCAGAACCTGTACCATACCATGCACATCAACCATGTGTTGGGTATGCGTTATATTCTTTTCATGTGTATGTGTGGGCACATCAGATTTGACAAATGCGTCTGACGATCCCTAATTTGGGCGATTTTTACTATTTTTAACAGATTTTGCTATTTTTAGCGGTTTTCTAAATTAATTCTGGATTAAGGGATTAGGGTTTTGGTATCTACGGAATACCTAAAAACATTGTATATATTGTATGGTGAATGGTGAAATTCGATATATAATGAGTATAAGAGGTTTTCCCCAGTTGAGGGTTTCTAGTATAAATCTATGTGTACTATGTGTATGAGCCATTGATTAAATTTTGTTTTTCTTAAGAATATATATGCATTGCTTTACTTCACAGGTTTAACTTACACCAAGTACATCAAACTTGTACCATATCATGCATCAACCATGTACCGAAACTTGTACCATACCATGTACATCAACCATGTACCGTCATCACTAAGATATGTAGCTCATACATGTACCAAAAATATTCCTCACACCATGCACCAAATATGTGCCTCAAACATATACCATTGCCTCAACACGATACTAAAGGCATGACCATCACATCATCAACAAGTAACCAAGATGTACATCAAACCATGTGCCAACATCCATAAACACTGTACCAAGAGATACCATCAAACATGTGCGATATCACTCATATACCATACAACAAACCATATGCCAAGTATCCAATATTTTCCTCTAACAATGTATCATACCATCACCAAGGTGTACCATGCACAATCCCTACCATGACATGCCTCAAGCATGTACCATAACAACATAAGAATAATCCTTAAAACTAACATATAAGCATACCTATGATCATGTCACTGACCTAATACACAATATTATATTTACAGACCTATAACTCTTCCTCAACTTCAACAACAAGAGAATGGTATCTTCATCAGACTTTACCTCAGTCTCACGGGGTTAGTTTTGGATTAGTCACAAACCCTAACTTTCGACATGAATAACTCCATACTTTGAAATTTTAATCACAGATACTATGAGGTATTTCTTCCATATCCTCAAAATTTCACGGTCTGAAACTTTTCAGAACAAAAATTATAGGGAAAATGAAAAACCTTTCTGAATTTTATATTATTCTAGAGAGAAAACTTGTACAACATGCTCCGCATTCAATTTTTTATATCTAGGTATGAAAAATTCACAAAAGATACCAAATACTTTAAATTTCCACTATAGTTTCTCTCATAGAATGTGTACCCTCTATGAAGAAGTTATGATTTACCCAGAACACCTATTTGAGACTAGTTTCAGGACTAGCCAAAATTCCTATCTTCCACAGAGTATATATCCTAAAATACAATGGCCTAGAAGCTGAAATGTTTACCACAAGTATCTTGATATGTCTTCTCAACATCCTCCAATTTTCACTATCTGATTCATTCTAGAAAAACATTTATAGCAAAAATGATAATATGACCTTTAAATAACATACCTTAGAACACATCATCACAAGACTTCATCCTCCCTTGAAATTTTGTGCTTCTTTACTTCATCTTTCCTCTAAAATTTGCCTTATATATATCCTTGGTTATCTTAGATAAGAATCACTTACTCACATAGAATATATTCAATATAATGTGTGTGTGAATGTACTTATGAGTGACTTCTTGAGGTGTATATATACTTTTTATAAGTAACCTCTTTTCTTAACTTTAGTGCTTCTTGATCTTTCTTGTTACAACCACTTTACTCTTTCATTAATGACTTTAAACCAATTAGGGTATTCTTAACTCATATTGCAACCAATTAGGGCCTNGCTTATGAGTGACTTCTTGAGGTGTATATATACTTTTTATAAGTAACCTCTTTTCTTAACTTTAGTGCTTCTTGATCTTTCTTGTTACAACCACTTTACTCTTTCATTAATGACTTTAAACCAATTAGGGTATTCTTAACTCATATTGCAACCAATTAGGGCCTAGTGTATTTCCCACTATGCAACTCTTCATGATTTCCATTCTTGAGGTAATTTATGGAGCATTTATAATGTCTTAATTCACAAGGAAAAAATGGTTTTCTTAAGCAAATGAAGTTTAATTGTTGTGTTTTCCAAAATATCATTTGGTGATGAAGGATAATTACTATTAATAGTTTCAATGCATTCTGAAGGAAAGTGTACATATTAAAAGGATGTATCATTAAGAACTATTAATGATATTATCCTCTTATCAGTTAAGCTTCATAAATCATATTAATAACCTTCACATATATCAAAGTGTATTGAAAATAGTAGGAAAAATGGCAACTATAAAAAAGAAGGAACCTTTTTGCAAAGATACCGTCAATTCCCTCGCTCGCTAGATCAAAGATTTTCACTGGTCTATGGCTTATCAATGGTATTCCAACCTCACTCCCAAGTAAAAACTTGCTAATAAGATTTGGACAGCTGGTCTAGCCAAGGCTAGTTGCATGCATGAAGCTTTTGATTTCAAAGAATTAGTTTCTTGGTGTGCAAGTAGATTTGACTCGAAGCATAGGATGATCCAAATTATTGTTAAATGGAGGAATTTTTTTCTATTGAATCCAAATGTATTCAACATAATGTTGTGACTTCCCACTCCAAACAACGTTCTCGGTCTTCTGAATGTTGACTCTTTTCTAGATGTGCAAGGTGGTAGAGTGAACTTGTTGAAGGACTTCTGGAACCATATTCTGCAATTCTAGTTGACACTAACATTGACATATTCATGTTATCTTAGCCATACCAAGATTTTTCTTAGATTTTCTCATGACTCGTGGGATGGGATTCTACATCCTACATTTCGAGGTACATTCTGTATGTGCTACTCTTGTTTTTTTAGATGAAATTAGTATTTGACTGGGCTGAAATCATCTTGAATGAAATTTCTTATCAACTTTCAAACTATATGAAGACAAAGAGGTTTTTCATGACCTTGTATTTGGTATTTTATATGGTCTACTATAATTACTTTGAAGGATTTACCTCAATGGGTAATGTTGATATTTACAATGACCTTGTCCAATTTTGGTACCCTATTTTATGGAGACAGAAGGAACCATTTCACTTCTGACAAGTACAAGATAATTGGTCAAAACATTTAGGCACATTCTTATTGGAAAATAACCAATGAGAATTACACAGGAAGCCTTGAAGTTTCTCAAAGGAAAAGGAATTTACGTATATGAGGAAGAATCTACCTACATCAGTCTATATGGGTTTGAAGGAAAGCATTTCCTTCTTCCCAATTTTGTGTGTGATGGATATTTTTTTGTTGAATTATGTAGACAAAATAAGTCCAGGTCTTATTTATTTGACAATTAAAGGAAGCGATAATTTATTTCCTTTTCTTTCTGCAATGCTAACATTTCAATTAGAGTCCTAACCCATTAGACCAAAACTATTGAATTATTGAATTCATTCCATTTAAAAGAAGATGAATCCTTGAAAGGATTTGACCATGAAGGAACCTTTTCTACCCATTTATATTCAATTGGCTATAGTACTACTTTTGCAAGAATGTCATAGATCATAGAGGGATGGTGATAATGACCCTAATACTAGCAGATCAATTTTCAAAAAAAAGAAACAGATTTTTAATGATGTTTTGGTTACATAGGTCGGTTCAAATACACATATAAAAAATACTAAGTTGAAGAAATAATGTCAACAAGGAAAGTATAAGAAAAGGGGTAAAACTGCGACTAGGGCTCATACTGGTTCTACTGCCTTCCCCCACAAGAGTTCCTCCTCTACCCAAAGATCCAAGAGTTTAATGTGAGTAAAGAAGAGAACAATGAAGGATGTGTGGAAGGAGGTTATGTAAATGAACTCCCTTATATCAACATGGATAAATAACACATTGTTGGACAAAAAAAAAAGAAAATGGAGCACTAGCAACAAAAGTTCTCAAAGCTCTGAAGACTGAGGAGATGATTTAATTGAGATGGAAGTTGATAATGACAACCAAGTCCTTGAATGGGAGGTAGTACAAATACTTGAAAGTGAATAAATAACAAAGGAGTTATCGTATGAGGGGCCAAAAGTTTTTTAGGAATAGTATTTGACTTTGCATAACACTAAGTATAATAAAGAGGCCAAAAAATTGCAAATAGAAAAAAATCATGTTAAGAATAAGAAAGGTATAGAGAAATGGAATTCAAAGGTGTATTTTTCTAGAGTGGGATCCTATGGAATCCTCAAGCCATAACCCATACATGGACTTTTTCCCATACATGGACTTTTTCAGCCTGCATACAAGCTCTTTATTTCCCTTCACTACAAATCCTTCTAGCTACTTCATGTAGATTTATTCTTCTAGATCCCCATGTAGGAATGTTTTCTTCACATCCATTTGATCTACTTCCAAAGAGAGAGAAGAAACAACAGATAAAATAAATCTAATAGAGGTTAAATTTTCAATAGGAGAATTTTTTTCACCAAATTCAATTCCCTCTACCTGGGAATAACCTTTTGCTACTAACCAAGCTTTGTATTTCTCCACTTTTCCTTCTTCATTCTACTTCTTCTTAAACACTCATTTGTTTCCAATGGTATTTCTTCCAGTAGACAAATCCACTAGATTCCAAGCCTCATCTTGTCCAAGGCTACCATTTCTTCAACCATGGAATTTTTCTATAGTTTTCCATACTATTAATCTAATGCCTCCTGTTAATTTACTACCTCATCAGTAATAAACAAAGAAAATTTTGACCAGAAATCAGGTGGATTATACCTTTCTAGTTCCCTTCTTTTCCAAATTGATCTTATCACTTCTAGAGTATGAGGCTCTTCTTCTTCTTATTTTTTTTTCTTCTGTAGAGTCCCATTCATTATCCTTTAATTCAAATTCTATTTTTTCTAGTTCTTCCTCCCTTGCTATGACTTCCTATTTGAAAAAATCTTTGATTTCTCTAAATATCACATCTAGGATATACTACCTTCTTAGTTTATGTGTTCCAAAGATTATAACCTTTTAGACCGTATTTATATCCAATAAAGATACACTTTTCATCCTTTTTATCGAGTTTACTCCCATTCTCCTTTGGAACGTGTACATAAGCATCACAACCAAACACCCTTAGATGTGTAAGAGAGGGATTCTTTATATTCCATACCTCATGTAGAGTCTTGTCATCCAACGTTGATGAAGGTGATCAATTTATCAAGTAAAAAGTAGCTATCACTACCTCTACCCAAAATTCATATCCTAACTTGACACCACCAAGCATGCTCCTTGCTTTTTCCATCAGCATCCTATTCATCCTTTTTACAACGTAATTCTATTGAGGTGTGTATGGAGTAGTCTTCTACCTTGCTATACTGCACTTTTTACAGAATTCCTCCAATTCATTCATGCAGAATTATCCACCATTATCCATCCTTAGCACCTTAATTTTCTTCTCTGTCTAATTTTCCACAAGATCCTTAAACTCTTTAAAATTTGAAAGACTTCAAACTTATTCCCGAGGAAATAAATCCAAGTATTCCTTGAGAAGTGCATAGATTTACCTAGTGATGGAACCAACATAGGTCCAAACACATCACTGTGCACCAACTGTAATGCTCCCCTTTCCCTCATAGAACCATAGAGGAATCTTAATCAATTCTTCTTCCCATATGATCAATGTTCAAAAAAATAAAAACTAGATAGAAATTGGATATGCCTTTGACCATACCCTTATTTTTTATTACTTGAAGGCCCTTGTCTTCGACATGTCCCAATGTTTGATGTCACAACTTAGGTTTTTTTCTAGAGATTGTAGGATTTTTTCCTTTTTGAGATACAATCTCAAGAACAATGGAACTTGTTATCACATGAAGTTGTCATGGGTCAAATTTCTCCTTGATTTTTAATTTTTATCCATTAGTCTTTTTAAGTTTTTATTTTTATTTTTATTTTCTTCTTATGGTTTTCTTAAGATAACTCAAATAAATGAAAGGTTGGAACTTGGCTCACATATTTGACCCACACCTATGGTTTACACCCTTGGTTCATTTTCTAGTTTATACCCTTGGTTCATCATATGATTTGACAGCTTTCACCATCAGCCCCATGACACCACAATCCTAATAGGTCACTACCTCCATTCATACACTTGAACCTCTCCACTCTGTCCCTTTACTCATTGGGGAGTCAAATCAAACCTTTTCAAGTATGTTGCCAAATCACTAGTTGTTTTCATAGCACATATTTTGTACACTCTCCCTCTTTATCATCATTTGCGATTATGAAGCTGATGTCATGCCTTTTCATTGTTTTCATCATCTTTTTTTTCAAAAGGGATAATCATGATTTGGTCATTTATGAATTCTAACTATTTACCAAAGTTTGAAATCCTTCTCCTAGCTCAGCGCTGCAAAAAATCCTAGTCCAGACAACATTGTGGATTATGCTACAGACTAGTTGACCAAGGTGAATTGGAGACTGGGATGGTTGCAAGCAAATTCATGCTTTCATGAGATCATCAATAATCAAACTATGATGTCCAGGTACTTCTTGAGCCATCCAAGCTCTGTTGAAGATCACTTAAGGTTCTGTTTTAGATTTTCATAGCACCTGGCACTGCAAACTATGGTTTCTTTGACCTACCATCCCCTTTACCTCTGTTGTCATACATTTCTTAGCCATCTGCATAATGTTAGCTTCCTCCACTGAATTCAATCAATTTTCTATCAGAGTTATTGTTCCTGTTATTCTCTTGGCTCTTTCTGTCTATGCTACGCTACAGAAATCGCTATGAAACTGCGTTATGGATCCCCTGTTCCAGCGCTGCAATTTCTGTGTCAACCCAATTTCATATTCTATGCTCACAACTCCAACATTAGCTCTTTTCCTTTACTGTTTCATTCTATATTTTCATCTCAAAATTCTATTTGCAGTGAAGAGTTAGGAGTCTTTTCCTTTAGAATGATGATGACCCTATATGGTGGCACTATGTTAGCCTAAAACTTGACAGTGTAGCCTCCTTGCACATCATTTCTCTGAAAATATTTTTCTCCTTTTCTAATCCATCAAGCTATTCTCTTACTAGTTCAAAAGTCAATTGGAGGAAATCCCTAAAAGCCCAAAGACTTTTGTCCTTGTGTGGTTTCTTGTACCTCTCATAACATTATAATGTTTGATCTCTTGCTTCTATCAATGGATACACCTCAGAAGGATAAATCTCACAAGGGTGGGAGTGTAGTCAGGACCGAGCCTTATGATATGCACCTATTTTATGCAGAACATCTAATCAGGGAGGTCTTCCAAAGGGTTGGTTGCCTAAATTTCTGTCAAAATATGCAGAGGGGACACCCTGAGGTAGCCAGGGAATTTTATTTAAAATTTGATGGCACTAATACCAAGGTAGGAACCCTTGAGCTGGAGGTATATGAGGCCACCATTGTAGAAACCACTAAGATACCCAATACCGGTGAAAGGTGGTTCAAATGTATGACTCTCAATGCATCCTTTTCTAAATATTTCCTCAAGCTAGAACATTAGAAAGATAATTTGTCCAAGGGAGTGCTTAGGATCCACTTGGTTGAGGGTTTTGACAAAATGTTGAAAGTCATTCAAAGGTATTTTACATGTGAGGGAAGATTCAACATGATATACCAGTATCACATTAGGACACCAGGCTATGGACACC
>JASDQU010350995.1:0-11789 GCA_032191745.1 Picea mariana
TGAACATCTCTCACTGTTTATCTTAACTTTGGGATGAATTTTCTTGAAGGGTCGGTGTATGTAATGCCCCATTTTGACTTAGGAAACTAGAATTACTTATGGTCTAGTCATATTTTTATTTGCTTATTATATGTGGAACACTATTTACTTGACACTTTAAATTTTAGACATGTGAACCTATGTGAATGTAAATACTATGACTCCATATCATTATGGGATTCATGATGGATATTATGCAACCTATTTATATCTTGAAATATTGAATTTGAAATATATAGGCACGTAGATACCGAGTTAAGGATATATTTAAATGAAATTACATGTTAGTAATGTTTGGATATACATGAGTTTGTGATATAAACTAACCCGCGGATTAATGGGCTATGCAATAGCTAAAGAATGATGATAATAAATGGTTGATGTCATGAACATCGACCAAGAAACAATATGGTATGGCTTAATGAAAGTTATATAAATATCAATATAAAAATCACTTAACAAGCAAACCAATAAAGAGTTAGAGTTTTAACTAGTAGTCAAACTAGCAAGCTATACTTTAAATATTGGAATCCTACATGGAACTTGGGGAAGAATAAACCTATAAGAGAAACGTGTCTTAACATTAAATAAATCACAAGTGGTAACAAAATTTGAGTTTATACACAACGACGGTTTTCTAAATAGGGGTATCCAATCACTATATTATTATCCTCAACATATTTCTAATCGAGCGAAGGTCCAGTGGGACTAGATAGCACAAGATATACTATTTGAGAAGATGCAAAGACCATACTACAAGAACATCTCTCACCATTTATCTTAACTTTGGGATGGATTTTCTTGAAGGGTCGGTGTATGTAATGCCCCATTTTGACTTAGGTAACTAGAATTACTTGTGGTCTAGTCATATTTTTATTTTCTTATTATATGTGGAACACTATTTACTTGACACTTTAAATTTTAGACATGTGAACCTATGTGAATGTAAATACTATGAATCCATATTATTATGGGATTTATGATGGATATTATGCGACCTATTTCTAGCTTGAAATTTAAATTTGAAAGATATTGGTACGTAGATACCGAGTTAAGGATATATTTAAATGCAATTGCATGTTAGTAATGTTTGGATATACATGAGTTTGTGATATAAACTAATCCACAGATTAATGGGCTATGCAATAGCCAAATAATGATGATAATAAATGGTTGATGTCATGAACATCGACCAAGAAACAATATGGTATGAATTTTTGTATGATAAATTATGTTGGTTCAAATACATTTCTATGATATGTGGGAAAGTGTATGTTTTGTAGGTAGTGAGACTGCCTGGAACTGAATATACGATGACAAAATCCCAACAACACAGTGCCACTCTATGGTCCATGATAGGGTGTTGACCCTAGTTCTATTAGGAGGGGTGGAGGCATTACCCACCATGTATCCTCTGAAACCTGKAGTCATGGGAGGATGGTGTTAGTTCACGCTCCCCCAGACGTGTGATGATGACTGCCAGTTGCCTACTGGGGAAGCTTGGTCAATGTAGTTGACACTTCCGCTTATGAGTTCTAWATGGAGTTAGGTCAATATAGTTGATACTCCAAGATAGTCCAGTAGAGGAAGGATAAGGATGGAAGATGGAAGTAGGATAGGGAGGCAGGATGATTAGAAGTAGTTGAGAGTGTGTGGGGTTTTAATCTTATAGCATAAGTGTTTGATTTTATCTTGTTTCAAAAAAAAAAAAAATGTTTAACTGAATTACAATTATTTAGGTAAATGTTACTTTGTGCTAAATTGTTATAAATGAAGGATTCTGCAAATATTGTGAAAGTTTGATTATTCTTTACGAAGTTAATTGCATTGCTGATTGGATTGGGATCATACAAGATATGCATTAGATGTGTTAATTATTTCCATTAGTACACGCATGAGTTTTGTATGTGCTAGCTACGCATACATGGTTTACACATGTACACTAGTACTTATGAGTGTTTTAAATTAATGATGTTTATCTGATTTGAATGTATGAATCATGTTATTATTATCCTTGTATTGTGAATTACTATAACTTTAGGACAAAATTTCTTGAAGGGAGGGTGTACGTAACACCCCAAATAGATTAATTAATTATTATAATTAAGTTAGCTAATTTAGGCCATTAATGTGATAAAGTTAATTAAATACTTGAAATCATTAATCTAATTAGTTTTTAAGTAAATCATTAACTAATTATATTTATCATTATTTAATTAATAGAATAAATTATGTGACAATGAATGTACTGATTATTTATTGTATTGTGTGATGAGCAAGTTGGAAGACATAAGGTTAAATGGGGAATTTATAAGGGTAGATAGGAATTTATGAGGGATAGGAAGGAAGTCAAGGGAGACAAGTTATGTTAGAGGGAAGAGTGTTGAGGACAAAAAGGGAAAATGGGAGAATAAAGAGGGATAAATGGGTCATTTGGAAGGGGATTGAAAGGAGGAAGGAGGAGAAAATTGTTGTTAAAATTAAAAGAGTAATTAGGGCCCACCTATTAGTTAGTATTTGTTTATCCTTATCATAAAATATCATTATTGATTTATAAAGCTATCCCCATTAACTAAAATTAGTTAATGACATAACTAAAAGTAGTTGAACTTCTCAAACTACTTTTAGAAGAATAAAACAAGATTTCAAGGGACAAGCAAAGGAGAGTGATAGAGAGAGAACAACTCTGATACCATATGTAGACCCCTTTGCTACGGCTTCATAGTTGAACCACAAATTTGTAATCTAAATGAATTTTTTTTTTTTTTAAGGAAGATTTCTTATGGACAAGTATATGTTGTATTTATGTTTGAGACATCTAATTTAGGTTTTTGTTTAATTTATGTTCTTATTTGCATTACAATAAATATATTTTTTGTTTAAATTCTAACAAGTTAATCAATTAAATCTCAAAATCTCAAATTTCATAGTTCAAAGTAGTCTTTCAGTATATGGATACATATCATAACTTTAGTTTAATGATTTACTTGAGAACTAACTAGATTAATGATTTCAAGTATTTAATTAACTTTATCGCATTGATGACCTAAATCACCTTACTTAATTATAATAATTAATTAATCTACTTGGGGTGTTACAAGTCCCTCAAGTGAATCATATTGTTTTCTTTAGTTTTTTTAGTTAGAATTTGCCTCGAGAATTTCTTAGGATCAAGCTTAGATAGGTGCAAAACTTTCTCTTGCTTTCTATTTATATAATACTTTTTCCCCTTTTAATTATGGCTTTGTACCTATTTATCTTGTCGTATTTTAAGGACTTATTAAAAGCATCCCCATTGCCTTTTATAGCAATCTTACATTCTTTATCATACCAAGGGGTAATCGTTCTATTTTCCTTTTCACACATCACCTTACTCCAAGAAAATTGGAGTGAGGTAGCTCTATGCTTTGAGTTATTCTTTTAAACAAATTTTTATGTATATTTGATTTTTCAAAGTTTTCCAATTATGTGTGTGTGTCTGTGAATTAAAAAGTGAATAATATTTTCTTCTTCTTTCTTTAATTTTCCTTCTAAGGTAAAGTTTCGTTCTCATTTACTTATTTTTAGAATTTTTTATAATTTGGGTTGTTTTAAAATGGGCTAGAACTTTTAAGGGAAAAGTTCCATGGTCAAAGTTCTCATCAATCAAGTAGAACTATAGCTTCCGACAAAATTCATACCAAATTTTCAGAAAAACTTCAACAGAAAAATTATTGAATTTGTCCACTTATTAAATTAATCATATGCCATTACCTTTATTAGGCTCTTACATGTAGCACTTGTTAATGTTTTACAAGTGGGTGGAAAGTTAAGTGAGTTTAACTATGGTAATTTTCATAGTTAAGTGTGCTCAAGGCAAAGTTATATTTGAATATATGATCTTCTTGGGAAGCCCTAGTTACTAGGTATAAGTCTTGGAAGTGACAATCGACATTATTAATTCATTTGATAGTTTAAATTTCAATTCCACTTATTTAAAGATTTCCAACATAATACATGCATACATGTACTTCTCCCACATATAACACTTGTTAAGGTTTTGCATATGGGGTGACAAACTATGTAATGTCCCCTTCCAATTGACTGTGATGGGGGGTGACTCAATATCTTATACGACTCTCGTAGGCTACAATCAACAAGGAAAAAGGGAGTCAAGGAAGTGTCACTAGGTAAAAACATGGTTAAACCCTAACATCATTAAATAAAATAGACAATTATAATTAAATGGAATTGGAGGGAAAATAAAGTGAAGATTTGATTTGGTCAAAATGGGGGAAAGATCTAGAAGGTCCAAAGGAAGGATAAATAGAGGAGCAACCCTTCCCCTTGGCATTATTCTTTGATATATTCTTGAGTGCTCTTCTATCCAATGTTTTTGTTGGGGTTTTGGGCAAAACCCTTCCATTGTAGGTTTAGTTTCGATGGTGCAATATCTACCCTAGCTAGACAAAGAAAGGGATTCATCCAGAGTCCTCTTGGAGTTCCTTGTGGTGCTTGATTATGTTTCAGAGAGAGTTGGAGGACTGCTTGTAGAGTGAACATCACTAGAGAAAAGAAGTATAGGGCTTGAAGAGCCTTGGAATTCATTGATTGACATCATTCCAAGTTTCTTGTGTTGTTTTGTAGTAAATTGTGATGTTGCTTAGCAAGGATTAACTTGTGTGCTTAGTCATATTCTGCAACTGTTATTACAACCATTAATTATCATTGTACTGATTTTTGGGAGTTTCCATCCATAATAATATGCCATGGTTATCTGCTCTAAATATTGTGTAATGGATGATTGCTATTTGTTTGATAATATTCTTCATTGAGTAAATTGTTTTACAAGAAGTCAAAAACACATTAACTTAAGAAGAAACAATAATTTGGGGGAATAAGCGCAATATCTCTACTCAACCTAGTTGGGGGACATTACAGTGGTATCAAAGTTGGTGATTCTGTCATCCCGTGACTACATTTATTCCTAGATGAAAGGGGCGTGAAGRACAGACCTCTYGAGAATCACTAGAAAGGGAAACAAAAACAAATCACACAGAGTCAGAACCARAAGGAAGCATGGGAGACAAGCATGAGGTGTTCTAGATACTACAAGATTTGGTCAGGAGATAAGAGGATACTGCAAGGTTCCAACAATAGTCACTTGAGGCATTCACACAGTTGTTAATACAAYGCGAGAATATGAATGGGACAGGTCAAGGTGGACCCAATGGATYCCGTTGGAGTGACACTGAGAATAACAATGAACACACCCCAACTCAGATAAAGAGATTAAATATCCCTATGCCTTTATTACCACAGTTCTTGATAGGGAAGCCTACAAAATCACGGGAGAAACCATATCAGGGGATTGATATTATCACCTCATACAGGGAGTACGAGATGATAAATGCATATGCTCATGAGAATGGTTCCTATAAAGACTTATGTGACCTCAAACATAAATATGGCATGAAGGAGGGGAACAAAGGAGCACAAAGCCCACATAATTTTTATCTCATAAGTAATGTGGGAAGGTTGACTATTCCACCCTTCGATGGATCAACGAAGAGTATGGCCAGGGCCTGGGTACATAAGTTAGACACTTACCTCCAACTTAACCCAATGACCGAAGCAGAAGCAATTCAGTATGCCACTCTTCAATTGAAAGGAGAAGCTCATGAATGGTGGTACCATGGGTTGGTGACATTAGGGAACACCGATATCATTTCATATGTGGACTTCACTTAGAGCTTGATGGAGAGGTTTGACTAGAAGGACCTAGAAATACACTTTAGGGAGTTGTCACAATTGAAACAAATAGGCACACTAGAAGCATACATTACGAAATTTTAGAGGATGACAATTATGGTGACAAATATCTCTCAGTAGAGGTTGGTGATGTTATTCACGAAGGGTCTAGATGAACCCCTGAGAGGATGGGTGAAGGCCTTTAGGCCAACCACATTGCATGAGGCCATCATGAGATCCTAGGATATGAAGGACACAGTCAATAAGAAGGTTCCGAAAAAATCCTTAATCATCCCTCAAGGAGGTAAGGAGACCAAATTTCCCTAGAAGTCATGGATAGGGAAGGACAGAACAAATGAGGAGACTTGGAGAGAATTAATAAGGAATAAAATTTTCTTCAATTGCAAATATCTGTGGGAACCAGGCCATAGATGTATGGGAAAAGGTAAAGTGCATTGCATTGAGGTAGTTTATGACGAGGAGGATGAAGGTGATGACGAAGGTATTGGATAGGACAATGGTGATCCATCACATGAGCCATTACAAGATATCCCTAAGGGAGTGACCATTGCCACACTTTCATGAGTCCCTAAATATTATACCTTTAGGGTTAGAGGCATTATGCAAGGGAAAAGGGTTACAACATTAGTGGATGGCGGAGCTACCCACAAATTTATTGATGTTGCACTTGTCACCAAGAGAAAGATCCTTGCAGAGTATTTCAAGGGATTCAATGTGGTAGTAGTGGATGAGTACACAATGATGTGTACCCAAAGGATCATAGGACTAGAATTAACCTTGGGAAACTACACATTGACCGATGAATTTTACATCGTGGATTTAGAAAATACTCATGTGGTTCTAGGAGTTTAGTGGCTATATTCTTTGGGAGATATCCACATGAATTATAAGGAAATGAGGATGGAGTTACAGGTCAAGGATGGGCAACGAGTTGTCTTGAGAGTTATGTCAACATGTGCCCCCATGATCGTGTCTAACCAGTGCATGGAGGCCATTTTTAGACATAGGGATGTGGCTTGCACATAAGAGTGTTTGATCACTATGGAGAAGCCATCACATGAATGCCAACATTAGCGTGTGGATATCTAGGCATTGCTTGGAAAGTATGAGAGAGTGTTTGAACCATGTCCAACAGGGAGACCACCTGACAGAGGATTTGAGCATGTCATTGATCTATAAGAAGGGTCGAAGCTTGTAATCACCACTCCCTATAGGCATCCTAAGAGATTCAATGACGAAATAGAAAATCCCATAAAGGAATTTCTAGAGATGGGACACATCCGACCTAGTTCTAGTCCTTTTGCTTCATCAGTTGTACTGGTGAAGAAGAAATATGGTACTATGAGGATGTGCATAGGCTACATGGTGCTAAATAAGAAGACCATCGAAAATCGATATCCAATACCCATGATTGATGAGTTGATCGATGAGTTGCATGGGGTGATGTACTTCTCAAAGGTTGATATATGATCAGGATACCACTGGATTCGGGTCAGGGAGGAGGATATCCATAAAACAACATTCATGTGTCACTATGGGGACTATGAGTTCCTGGTCATTCCCTTCAGGTTGACTAACGCACCCGCTACCTTTCAGTCATGCATGAACCATATATTCAGCAAACAGTTGAGGAAATTTTTATCGGTTTTCTTTGACGATCTTCTCATCTACAATGATACATGGAAGGAACACTTGAAGCATGTGGATGAGATTCTCACCATTATGGAGGAACAATCACTTTTTTCCAAAGAGGAAAAGTGTGATTTCAATTTGATAGAGATCCTCTACCTAGGGCACATGATTGGTGTTGAGGGAGTAAAGGTGCATAAGGAGAAGATCCAAACCATCTTATATTGGCCCACCCCTAGGACACTCAGATATCTATGATGATTCTTCAAGATATGTAGCTATTACATGCACTTTGTGAAAGGATTTTATCAATTGGCGACACCATTAACGGACCTCACCAAGAAGGGGGCATTTTGATGGTTAGAAGATGCACAAGTGGAATTTGACATAATGAAGAGGGTCATGAGTACTTTCCCAGTATTGGCACTTCCAGATTTTATGCATCCTTTTTTTCTTGGAGTGTGATGAATCCGGTGAAGGAATAAGGGAAATATTGGTGCAGAACCGACACCCGATAGCTTTCGAGAACAGGAATATAAGGGAGCATGAGAGGATCTACTCGATATATGATAAGGAAATGTTGGCCATCATGCATGTATTGGCCAAATTCAGACAATACTTAGTAGGAGGATGCTTCGTGGTTTGAACTAAACACAACAACTTGAGATATTTCTTGGAGTAGAGGGATCTGAACGAGAGACAACATAAATGGGTGAGAAAGGTACAAGCATATGATTTTGACATTGAATTTTTTAATGGGAAGAAGAATATAGTTGCTAACTCTTTAACCAATAGACCTGCAACCTTCTCTATGATAAACATCTCAGCAGATTGGAATTCCATTCTCTTGGTGGAATACTCCAAGAATACCTTCGATTATTAGCTGATGGAGGGAAGTATCCAAGAGACAGGTACAAGGTAGTTGATGATATCATCTACTACAAAGGCATGATCTATATTGTCCCTGAGTCCACACTCAAGGATAAGATTTTGAGGGCATCACATGATGCACCATTGGTAGGGCACCGGGGTTACCTGAAGACCTACATGCAAGTTAGGGAGATATTCTCATGGAAGGGTCTCAAAGGGGATGTACTTCATCATGTGAGGGAATGCATGATTTGTCAGCAGAACAAGCCAGAGTTCACCGATCCTGCAGGACTGCTTCAACCCTTACAGATCCCCCCCAAAAAATGGGAAAGAATCTCCATGGACTTCATCAAAGGATTACCAAAGGGGCAGGGTAGGGACTGTATTTACGTGGTAGTGGACAAGTTGACTAAATATGCACACTTATTTTATATTCCTATGGAGTATAGTTCATCTCAGGTAGCAAATCTATTCTTCATATAAGTGTTCAGACTCCATGGCCTTTCGAGGAACATAGTCAGTGACCGGGATAACAGGTTTCCCAATGCATTTTGGTAGGAGTTGTTTAGGTTATGTGGGATAGATTTGACGCCTAACACTAGCTATCATCCATAGACAGACATACATACATACCACAATAGTAAAAAAATGGGTCAAGGGGTACCTGAGGAACTATGTGTCAAGGTAGCAACGAGCATGGATAAAATGGTTGCATCTCAGTGAGCATTGCTACAACACCACTCATCACATGTTCATCGGGATGAGCCCATTCAAGGCATTGTATGGATATGATACTCTGTCTTTTGTGGATTTGGTGTTTTGAGAGAGAAGAGGTCCTAAGGCCAAGTAATGGTTACAGGAAATTCAGGACATCTTAAGAGTCTTGAAGGAGAAGCTGTAGGCTGCTCAGAATCAATAGAAAATGTATGTATATAGACACGGGGTAGAGCACAACTTTGAGGTTGGAGATCTTGTATTTCTTAGATTGCAACCGTATAGACAGTTGTCATTGAAGAAGAGTGGTGTAGCGAAGCTCAAGCCCCACTTTTACAAGCCCTACAAAGTGATCATGAGAGTTGGGGAAGTGGCATATGAGCTGGAGTTATTGAAGCATAGAAGGATCCAAAATACCTTCCATGTATCTTGCCTCAAGAAGGAATTGGGACAACATGTCACCGCTCCGACAGATCTTCCTCCACTAGATGAGGGAGGACAATCGGTTCTAGCCCCTGAGAGGATAGTTGATGTCAAGGAATGGATGATCAGGAGCAAGGTCATTCGAGAGTATTTGGTTGTATGGAGAGGATTTCCCGTGGAAGATGCTACCTGGGAAGGAGAGCAGATCTTACAACACCCTGATCTAGAACTGCTTGAGGACAACCAATCTTGGGAAGGGAGGACTGTAATTTCCCCTTCCAATTGACCATGATGGGGGGTGACTCATTATTCTATATGACTCCTGTAGGCTATAGTCAACAATTAAAAATGGATTCAAGGAGGTGTCACTAGGTAAAAAGATGGTCAAACCCTAAAAGTGACATTAAATATAATAAACAATTATATTTAAATGGAATTGGAGGGAAAATAAAGTGAAGATTTGATTTGGTCAAAATGGGGGAAATATCTAGAAGCTCCAAAGGAAGGATAAATAGAGGATCAACCCTTCCCCTTGGCATTATGCTTTGATATCTTCTTGAGTGCTCTTGTAGCCAACGTTTTCATTGGGGTTTTAGGAAAACCCTTCCATTGCAGGTTTAATTTCGGTGGTGCAATATCCACCCTAGCTAGACAAAGAAAGAGATTCATCCATAGTTCTCTTGTAGTTCCTTGTCGTGCTTGATTATATTCCGGAGAGAGTTGGAGGATTGCTTGTAGAGCAGACGTCACTAGAGTAGAGCAGTATAGGACTTGGAGAGCCTTGAGATTCATTAATTGGCATCATTCTAGGTTTCTTGTGTTTTTTTGTAGTAGATTATGACGCTGCTTGACAACCATTAGCTTGTGTGGTTAGTCATATTATGCAGTTGTTATTACAACCATTAGTTATCTTTGTATTGATTTTTGGGAGTTTACGCCCATAATAAGATGTCATGGTTATCTGCTTTAAATCTGGTGTAATGGATGTTTGCTATTTGTTTGATAATATTCTTCATTGAGTAAATTGTTTTATAAGAAGTTGACAACACATTAACTTAAGAAGAAACAATAATTTGGGGGCATAAGCGCAGTATCTCTACCCAACCTAGTTGGGGGTCATTACAAACTAACTGAACTTAACTATGGAAAATTTTCTTGATTAAACGTGCTTTGGTAGAATTGTAATTGGATAAGTGGTCTTTTAGGGAACAATGGTTACTAGGAATAGGTCTCATAGGTGATGATTGATACTATGCAATTCATTTTGCTAGTTTCAATTTTACTTCTTTACTCATGTAAACATCCTTAATGCAATGAATATTAAGTAAACTATTCAAGCTATTTGAAAACATGATTATTTAATGATGATCAAAAAAGGTGAATGATGGTGAATAGCTTGAAAACATGATTATTTAATGATGATCAAAAAAGGTGAATGATGGTGAATAACTTGAGTAAAATATTTCATAATATTCATATATTGAAGCCCCCATATGCTTAAACTAGCGTAAATCTATACTTAAGATAGTATGTAATATACTTTAAATAATAATAAAAAATTAAATACACAAATATATAAAATTGAGAGACTATAAAATAAAAATAAATATTTATTTTATTTGAAAATCATGAACATGCCATTTTTGAGGATTGGGTAATTCGTTTTTCCAAGGCAAATTGGAGTTAAGGTGGCTTTATGTTTTAAGTTATTATTATGGTATATAAAATTGAGAGACTATAAAATAAAAATAAAAAAATATTTATTTTATTTAAAAATCATGAAGGATTTGGTAATTCGTTTTTCCAAGCAAATTGGAGTTAATTATTTTTATGGTTATGGGTTTTTTTTAAAATTTCACACACACATACAAAGTTAAAAATTGAATAAATTGAATATTTTTTTAGTATATTTTCTTGTTTTTGTTTATTTATTTTTAATAATGTGAGTTTTTTTATTAAATGGGATAAAAGTTTTAAGGATAAGGTTTTTGTCAAAGTTTTTATCAATAAAGTAGAATTACAATTTAAAAAAGATTTTTTTTATCAAATTTTAAGAATAATTTAAATTGAAAAATTATTTATTTTGTCCACTTTTTAATTTACTTTTATGATATTATTTTTATTAGGCTCTCACATGTAATACTTATTAAGATTTTATAAGTGGGTGGTAAACTAAGTGAGTTTAATCATGAAATTTTTCATAATTAAGTACGTTTAAGCTAGAGTTATATTTGAATACATGATCTTGGGAAGTCCTGATTATTGGACACAAGTCTTAGAAGTGACAATCAACACTATGCAATTCATTTCGCTTGCTTCAAGTTAAATTCCATTTCTTCAAAATTTTCCACCATAATACATGT
>JASDQU010350996.1:0-12192 GCA_032191745.1 Picea mariana
CTCCAAGTGGCCGCGTTGGCTGGGGCCGTGGATGTTTCCCCGTAGGGGTTTTACCACGTGAAAACATCGGTGTGTTGATCTTTGATCTGGTTATGTGAGTGGTTACTGAAGGTGTTCGTCCTCTGTTGGAATACCTGTGTTGTCGAACAGATTTGGCTGTCCCCGAAAAATAGTTATTGATAATGCCCAAGCATTCAAGTCTATGGCCATGATAGGCTTTTATCAAAAATATAATATTGTGCTAAGACACTCCACGGCTTACTATCCACAGGGTAATGGTCTAGCTGAGTCATCCAACAAAAGTTTGATTACTATAATTAAGAAGGTTTTGACCGAAAATAAGAAAGCATGGCATGTGCATTTAAAATATGCTTTATAGGCTAACAGGATAAGTACCAAAAGGTCAATTGGGATGTCTCCATTTCAGATGATATATGGTACTGACGTCATTTTACCAATAAACCTAGCACTGTCAGTAATGAAACTCTGGCAAGACTCAAACGAAGAACCGGATAGCATTACCAGGAGGATAAACTAGCTGATTGAAGTTTAGCAAAAGAGGACCGAAGTAGACGAAAAGCTACAGAGATATCGAGATAATATGAAAGCCTTATTCGATCAAAAAGCTAAAGACAGAGAATTCCTCCTTAGTGATTTGGTCATAAAATGGGAAGCCAGGAAAGAAGATGTCGGTAAACATGGCAAGTTTGATCAGATCTGGTGCGGCCCGTACAAGATTTCAGCCTCTGAGGGAAAAAAAATGGTTTTTCATTAGAAAATATCGACGAAAAGATTCTTAACGCCCCTGTCAATGGGCGGTACCTTAAACACTTCATGTAGTAATATGTTTCAGAACTTTTTTTGTACATATCGGTTTGTTTTGTGTTTTGTTTATATTTATTTTTCATTCGGTAAGTTTTATTCTCTAATACAAAGAATCATTGTTTGAAACGAAAAATATAAAAAATATATATACAAAATAAGTCAAAAATTTGCAATAAGAAATTTTATGATTTACTAGAGTTCCTAACAGTTATCATGTTTATCATATTTGCAGGAGAGTTGCAGATAAGCCACGAGACTAGAAATGTTAAGAAAAAAGGCGACATACATGGATGTCCACGTTAAAAACTTCTTGAAAAAGGTAATAAATTAACAGTCTGTTGGGCCGAAAATACGAAGAACTACCAAGGTATGAATTTTTGTTCTGAAAATTCAGGTTAAAATGTCCTAAAAGACATAAATGAGTAAGACAGTAATTTCATGGTCGCCAATATATCACTGTTTAAATATATATATATATATATATATATATATATATATATATATATAAACAAATAGAAATAAGCAATAAAAGATTTTAGAGAAAGATTTCAAGAGTTGAATAGCTTGTTAAAAGAAGTTGTGTTTTTCATAAGAATATCTAAAACCCCTAACTTTTCCCCTGTCCATGATCAAGTCACCTTCTTCATCTGTTTCCTTGATGATCTTCCCCTGAGCTTCTTGAGAAAATAAAGTTCTCATCTTAGCTTCAGAAACTCACAAACTAACCTTCAAAATGAGAATAGGTAAAGGTTTATAGTTCCCCTAACTTTAACTAAACCGGAAGTATGTCTGGGCTAATCCTAACTTCCTTAGTCATTCTAACAGGAATAAAATGACCGGTTTCGCTCAAGGAAAGTCCCTGAAAAATATCAATAAGAATTCCCTTAAGAATTTCCCTGAAGCCTATGACGTCTAAAGGTCAGAATAGGATTAATCCAGAGCAATTAGAGTGAGTTGGCAGGTCTCTGCTATTAAATTTTAAGCAGATATTCTCCCGAGTATGTTACATACTGATTGATTGCCCCCACTTCAAAAAAAACATATATAGACAGATGCTGAAAGTAAATTCTTCTAAATGATTACCCCCATCTAGTCCAAAGAGATGAAGAAAGGAAATTCATAATATGATTGCCCTCATCTCAACATTTAAATTCTAGAAAACAATGGAAGTGGTGAAAGGAAATTCAATATGGGAAATTTGATAACTTCATCGGGGTACTGAACAGGCTCACTGGCAGTGAAGGAATATCTACATATCTGAAAGGTTGTTATACATGAATTACAAGACGCTCTGGTAACTATTCCTCTTTTGGTTGGATCTACGTTATAATCTTATGGGATCCCCTAATTTGAAACATTGAAATTACTTTACCTTGATGCGAACAGAAATCAGATAAAACCTAGTAGAATGGTTAATTTTGTTTCGATTATCTTACACAAATCTGAGGTCAGTTTTAGAGAAGGAAATCTATTGTGAACCTAAACTCAAGATCACCGGATGTTTTAGTTTTGAAGAGTTTTCAAAGTTAAGGTTGAAGCTTCAAAGTCCCGTTTTGAGTTTTCTCCAAAATGTATTTCGCAGAGCTGTATTAATGACCCCATTTACCCAACGGAGGCACTTGGTCTACATGTTCTTCTCGTTTCGCAAGGAGACGAGATCCCTAGATGGAGCCTATGTTGAAACGAAGTTTAATTTTTCTTCTCTATACCCAAATCTCAATCATTTTTTTTAGTTATGGAGTCGCCCATAGTTCTAAAGAGGAGTTCGGGAATTTTGTTTTTTAGGTTTTCGGCTATCCGTGAAGTATCACTTTTAAAGAACAACTCCAAAGTCCCGGTACCAAAGTCCCGAAAAGTGATCATTTAAAAGAATTTAAAACGAATTTAAAGGAATAATAAAAAATGTTTAAATGGCATTCTAAGCTTTCATATTTTCCTTTTCGGTCGTCTTGACTTAAACAACAGTTCAAATTTCGATGCGCTTTTCACGAAACCCCCCTTTTTTTAATTGTGATTAACAATTTTTTTAAACACATTTAGCAAATCGTTAATCAATCGCATTTCGGGAAAACAAAGAGCTATTATTCTTTCGCATTCATAAAACCCCGAACCCCGAAAATATTGAGCACTTGAGTATAATTAACTTAACATTAAAACAGGTTTAATGATCCTAAATGACCTTTCACGTTTCTCTATTCGAGAGTTTTCGAAGACATTCCTTTCGAAATCTCAGTTTGAAATCGTCGATAGGTGGCAGTATCTATAACGGATTAAATGAAGATATTTTTAACGTAAAGTGTGTATCTCCAGGCGTACCACCCCCATTAAAGCATTTAAGTTCTATCACCTGTATCAGTACGCTCAATTTAAGACAAGTTAAGGGTTAATAAAGGTTTGTATTTCAAATTTCATTCTTATTTTCAGAATAGAAGCGAGTTACATTCAAAGGAGCTTACGCATTTCCTCTCTGTAACAGGTTTTCAATTTTTTGCGAAAACACCATGGCACCCAGAAAAGCACCTAAGAAGAGTGAGGAGGCGGGTGAAAGCTCAAATCCAGATGGAGATGTTATATCCGATACTACGCCACACACTATAGATTCCATCAAGTCCTGGAGACAGATTTTTGAAACCTTAGAGTATGAGATTAGGAATTTCCTCGATGATCTTGGGAACGAAAGGAATGAAAACAAACTCAGAGATATAGCAGAGTCTGAGCTCTATAAGATAGCCACACGGCCAAGACTCATGCCTTACAGTGACATGATGAGCTAGGCTTTAGAGAATGTTGACATTCAGACAAGGAGCCTTCTAAATAACCAAAGGGTCGTCGTTAGCTCGTTCAGACCGGAGCACATTCAAGTAATGTATAAATTGTCCCCTACTTCTAAATACATTTATAACATTGAGTTCGTACAATAATTTCAAAGAAAAGAGTGTACAGAGTTTGATCAAACATACCCAGGTATAATCAAAGAATGGTGGGGAATCCCAGCAAAATTTAGAGCTGATACCCATGGCATCTATGCCACAGATCCGTTAAACGAATACATGGTTTATATAACTCTGATTCTATGTAGACTTTTTGGGAAGAAAAGCCCTACCCATTTACCTGCAGAATGGGTGCCACTTTTACATGAAGTAGCCGAGGATTACAGTTTCAACTGGGGTAAAATTTTATCAGATAATCTAGCTAAGGAGATTGCAGAGTACCAAACGGAAAAATCAAAAGGTCGACCGGTATCTTTTTACATATCTGCATATATTATGGATGCTATCTGTTACATGACTCCATTCCCCTTAATGAATTGGAGCTGGAACCCAGTCTGTACTGAAACCATTCATGTTTATCACTCCAAACTATGGGAGGAGAATGTTAAAGATTTCTTTTACGAAATCTGTCACTACGTAGCAATACATGTGCACCAAATTTTATATGGATACTCACCCCCTCGGATTTTAGAGCAAGTCATGGAAAACCTCAAAACAATTGTTGATTGGTTTATCGAGGAAAATTCATCTTATGTCAGAGTCTTCGATTGCTCGATTCCTCCTCACACACTTCCAAAGTTCCTTCCAGACAGACTGGTGTTCAGGGAGGTGGCCTACCAAATAGTAATAGGAGGCATTGGTACAGAGTTAAAAGCATCTTAGAAGAAATTCTGGCCAGTTTTTCCTGTGCAGATCGACAAGTTTTCTTTGCTTAATCCTTTCCATTCCAAAGTGGAAGCCGCAGCATTAGAAGACATTAAACTAGTAGATCTTGAACTCAAAAAGCATGACCCATACAAAATTGTGGGAAATCATCTAACTCAGTGCAACATGAAAACATTTGAGCATGAAAATTCTCCCTGCGACGACATGTTCAAAGGAGCCAAAACCTACGAGGAGATATTAGACAGATTTCAAGCACTATCACCCGACCTATAGACCAGCTTTCTGACTTTCCAGAAACACAGACAAAGCGGTTTGCCAAAGATGCTACAAGAAGAATCAACATCCCCTCCTCCAGTACAAGAAGGTATTCCCCAGGGTTTCGGATCAGAGGCTCAGGATAAAGGAACTGCAGAAGAAAATCCAAAGAAGATTGAAGCGTCTTCACAAAAAGAAGAAGCTCCACAAACCGAAACACCTCCAAAGTCGAGTCAAACGACTCCTCCTTTATCATCAAACATCCCTACTGATATCCCTAAAATAGCAGGAGAAACTCAATCTACAAAGTTAGGTAGGCCTATTGCATCATTGACCCCTTTACAGTCAACTTTTGGGACTCCTCATCTCGATGTTATATATTTAAGTGACCTTACTCCAATCTCTAGAGAAGAGATACCTTCCTTTGATTACTTTTTTAGTAAGAAGAGCAGAGTTGTGGTAAAGTAGGAAATGCATTTGAAAGGAGAAACAATGGTAAAGAAACACAGAGTGCTCGTAGATGGACAGAACCTAGAGGAGGAATATTTCGCCACAGAGGTAGCAGGTTCTATGGGAGCCTTGGCAACAACTAATCTATTTATAGTTGACAATCTGAAAACCAGGCTGAAACAAAGGAACCAAATGATAAGCCAGCTGCAAAGTCAAATAAAAAATACTGAGAAAAATATTAGAGAGGAGATAAATAAAGGACTTGAGAAAGCTAGAGTTGTTGACCCGCAAGAATTTCAATCGCTTAAATCAAGTCTAGACGAGATGAACAAGAAGATGCAAACGAGTCAAGTGCAAGTTATTCGACAAGAAGAACTTGTAAGACAACTACAGGCTAAATTGAATTCTATTCAAAATCAGGTGATAGATTTAAAGGTTTTTCAAGCCCAGACACTGGAGGTGCATATGAAGATAGAAGCATAGCAACAAAGATTGATTTCTAAAGTAGAGGTTATTTAGAACTATTTCCAAGAAGTAATTCAATCTTTCGATAACATTGTTTTGAAAGAAAAAGAGGCTAAAGCAGCCCGGGCTACTTTTCAAAAAGCAGTGGTACTTTCGGCAAAAGAAGAGGTATCAAAAACTCCAAGACTGTCTGTCACAAAGCAGATCAAAGGTGATATCATGCTTAAACTATGGGACGCCAACATAGCCGAAAGGAAGAAAATGGCCAAGGAAGTCAAGGATGATTGCGAAGAGACTTTCGATTTGTTAGACAAAAGATCGTTAGGCATTGGAGAAGACAATTGTCCTGGGCTACTAGGACATATCAATATTGTAAAACATCAACTGAAACTTAAGGAGAACTTGAATGAAATTCAATTTGAAATTTCGCAATTAAAAGAAATTGATGTGACCCAAATAGACAAGTGGTTGGTGAAGCCAAATTTAAAATTGCAATCAGTTAAATTTGCTGACAAAAGGATTGAAGACCGACTTCCGAAATTTAAGAAGAAATTTTATCTATTCGAGGCAAAAGATATACTAGAGCCTCCTAGATATTTTGTGCATTTTCTAGAAAAATGTATTGAATGTCTCAGACCAGGAGAAGGAGATACTTCGAAGAAGCAATGAAGTATCATATTGTAGGCTTATATTATCAAAATGATGGGAAAATAAAAGATAATTATGCAAATGGTTCAAATTTGCAAATTTTGCAAGCATTAGCCCCAAGAAGTTAGGAAATCACCAATTGTCAAGAATTGGTGACTTGGTATAAATATAATTTCATAAGACTTAGAAGAGGCTTTTTTTGCGGTCAATTGTACTAGAGAATTTTCTCATTTACAGTGATTAATGAAAATACAAACGGAGATTCCAGATTCTGCCAACCCTGAGTTATGTGTTCCTCTTTAACTTTCATTTTCAACATCTTTCCCTTATATATCTTTGATGAATGCCCAACTGCAATTTAGTACAACATCTATTGTGGTTTAGAGTTATTTGGTTATCTAATTGTTTACATTTTTTCCCCTGTGCTTGCTATTAGCAGGTTCAAGACCTGTAGATTATTCAGGTTACTATATTTTTATGCTTCATTATAGATCTCTTGTCTTTCTTCTTCCCCTGTTGCAAAGTGAGATTCCTCCATGATTGATGCCTCATTTTGTTTAAGAATCTTTATGTTTTTCTCCCATCACTTTCATAATTTTCAAATTTAACTCAGGAACAGGAAACGACCTCCGAAATTATTATGTTATTAATTTAAGTTTGGGATTTTTCTCTTATAATCTAAAACAAAAATAGTAAACCCTGAAAACAAATTATTAGATCTTTTAACCTTTATCCCTCATGAATGTACCTGTTACAAGACAACCCAATATAGAGCTCGGTCTTTCAGATCAAACTAGCATCGCTTTAAATTTATTTAACACCATCTTACAGACAGCAAGCTCCCGAGTGGAAATAGAACATTCATGGGCAGCAATAGAAAGGGATATAAGCATCCAGGAGCACTGGGAAGCTAGAGAGAGACAGTTAAGAAACCAACCATATCTTTCCTCTTAATAATTGACACCTTTACACCTTAACTCTCTCTACCTTTTTTGGATGCCTCGACAGTATACTTTAGAGCCTTAAAGTATAAACTCAGGAACAACAATAAGCCTTTCAGAAAGAAACTTAGGAGAGTCAATCCAAAGTTACTGCCCCTTATAGAAAAAGAGATTAAAAAGATGTATGATGCCAAAATAATAGTCCCCTTAAGATTTTCAAAATGGGTTTCCAATCTGGTTCCCACAATAAAGAAGACAGGAGAAATCAGGCTTTGCATTGATTTCAGAAACCTCAACAAAGTTTCCCTCAAAGACAATTATCCTCTGCCTAAAATGGATCATGTCTTACAAAAGGTAGTTGGAGCTAGTAGGATCTCTTTGCTAGATGGTTTTTCTGGCTATAACCAAGTCCATGTCCACCCAGATGACTAGGAGAAAACAACTTTCACCACACCCTGGGGAACTTTCATGTATGTGAAAATGCCCTTTGGTTTGATGAACGTTGGTGCCATTTTCTAAAGAGCAATGGACATTGCCTTTGTGGAAGAGTTTGGTAGGTTTATAGTCACATATTTGGATGATGTTACTGTCTACTCAAAATCAAATGAGGAGCATTTACAACACCTTAGACGAGTGTTTGAAAAATGCAGAAAGTTTGGGATCTCATTAAATCCCAAGAAAACTCTTTTGGGTTTAGAAGAAGGCAAACTACTAGGGTATATAATCTCTAAAGATGGAATCAAGATAGATCCCAACAAAATTGTGGCCATCCAAAAGTTAGACCATCCTAGGAACATTAAGAAATTGCAATCCTTCACAGTGAAAATAATTTTTTTAAGAAGATTCATACCCAATTTGGCAGAACTCGTCAGGAACATTACAAATATGCTTAAAGAGGATACCAAAATAAAGTGGATCACAGAAGCTAAACAGTCCTTTGAGCAGGTAAAACATGAACTTACACAAGCCTCTGTATTAATCAGTCCAGATTACACTAAGGATTTCTATTTATTCTCTTTTTCATTTGAACACACCATTGCAACAGTCCTATTGCAGAAAAACAGTGAAGGGCATGAACAACCCATAGCCTTTTTCAACAAGTCATTGAGAGATGTTGCACTGAGCTACAATATAATGGAGAAACAACCTTTTTCCCTGGTAAAAGCAATTAAAGATTTTAGAGTTTACATTCTTCATTCCCATACTATTGCTTATGTTCTAAATGCAGTGGTGAAGGATATTCTGACTCAGGATAACCCTGATGGTAGGAGAGGGAAATGGATTGTTGTGATTCTGGAATATGATATAGAAATCAAACCAACTAAACTGATCAAGGGTCAGGGTTTGGCCAAATTGATGGCTGAGTCCAATTTTCATCTTTAGATATAAACTTTTTAGCTGCAGTTGATGAACAAGGAGAGCAGGCGACTCCACATGTCAAAGAGGTATTCTCAAATTCTCCATGGTAAACAGACCTCATCTTTGTCTTGCATAATTTACAAGCTCCTCCTAGTATAACTAAGATTAAAGCTAGATTCTTAAAACTTAAAGCATTGAAATATTGCATTTTGGATGGAAATCTTTACTAGAAAGATGTTGGAGGCATTTTACCTAATTGTTTACTAAAAGGTTAAGCTGACAAGGCATTGCAGGTTTTCCGTGAAGGAGATTGTGGCGTGCATCTAAGTTGGAAGACTACTGCTAACAAGATCCTTAGAGCTGGTTTTTACTGGCCCGCCTTGTTTGCAAATGTTCATAAAAAGGTAACCTCATGTCACAAGTGCCAAGTCTTTGAAGGAAAAAGAAAACTTTTTCCTTTACCCTTGAAACATATTTTTGTGGAAGCTCCATTCCAGCAGTGGGGTTTAGATTTTATTGGCGAAATTCATCCACCCTCTTCAGGCCAACATAAGTGGATCCTCACAGCTACAGACTACTTCACAAAGTGGATTGAAATTGTACCTTACAGGCAAGCCACTGACTCTGTCATTATTAAATTCATGGAAAATAACATTCTCTCTCGTTTTGGATGTCCTAGGAAGATCATAACTGATAATGCAGCAGATTTCAGATCAAAAAAGCTAATAGAATTTTGCAGCAAGTACCAGATTACTTTGGGACACTCCACAACCTATTACCCTCAGGGAAATGGGTTAGCTGAGTCCTCAAATAATTTTTTGGTGAATATCATAAAGAAGATGTTGCAAGAAAATAAACAATATTGGCACAAAAAGTTGGTTCATGCACTTTGGGCTGATAGACTGACCACAAAACGATCAATTGGTATGTCCCCATATCAACCGGTATATGGGATTGATGTTCTTTTTCCCACCTCTTTGGGCGTTCATGTTATGAAGTTGTTACAAGAAGTACAGGCAGAGCCTAGTGATATTCAAAGGAGAATCAATCAGATGATCCAAATCCAACAATCCAGAGAGGAGGTGTATAACCAGACACAGGTAATTCAAGAGAGCATCAAGAAGATTTACGACAGAAGAACCAAGGAGGATGATTTTGAATTGGGTGATTTAGTACTGAAGTGGGATTCCATAAATGAAGACAAGGGCAAGCATGGAAAGTTCGACAGTTTGTGGAAAGGCCCTTACATCATTCAGGCATATCGAGGAAACAATCCGTTCTTACTCAAGGATAGTGATGGGGCAGACTTGCCAGGAGGACCTGTAAATGGTAGGATGCTCAAACATTATGTTCCACCATAATGAAGATCTTAGTCACTCATCTCATTGTACAAACCACTTTACTTTTACCTTTATGTCATGTGCGAGGTGATTTTTTATCAGATGGTTGAAGCTTGAAGAGAAGGCCCTGAGCCACTGATCTGGATCATCAAATTTACAATCAAAATAAAGCAAATCAATATGCAGAAAAAACATTGAGGAAGGAGATTCAAAGTAGCAGGTAGTTGGATTCTTGGGACCTCACAAGGAGAGCACCATCCCCAAGTGGAGCCACTGTTATAACCCTATGTTTCATAGCATCACCTGGTGATTATTATCTCTTCTTCTAGTTACATTATGTTGTAAATAATATTTTTATTCTACAAATGATTTGCAAAAGAAAAAGAAAAAAAAAAAAGAAAGAAAATACAAAAAATCAAAAGAGGGTATCAAAAATAGAAAAGAAAATGATAAAACCCCATGGAATAATTTGGCTTGATTCATACTGTCTAACCATGATCAAACTCTTTCAATTTATGCAGATAGGATAGTGAATAAACTTGGCTAAACAGTCTAATATTAGCCAAGTTAGATAGGTTAGTGAATAAGTTTGATCAAGCAATTTAAGTGATCCAGGGGATCAAATTTTGCTAAAAAATTCAAAGTGCTCGGAATCGCTTCAAATCAAACGAGAGCGTAGGCCTCGTCGTTACGAACCCAACGCAACTCGTTTGGGTTCAAACGGACGTCGGGAGCGAGAGATATCACGTTCTGTTCAAAATGACAAACAGGCAAAAAAAAAGGGATGCTAACCGTACAGTCTGTACGGACACTGACTTGGCAGGTCGTACGACACGTGGCAAATAGTTGTGTGTACAGTTGGCATATGACGTGGCATGTTTGCAATGAACGGGATGGTGACACGTGGCCCAATCAATGGTCGCCACGTGTCATATATACATTGGTTTAAAATTATGTTGTTGGCCGGAGTCGACCCTGCGACCTCCGGGCAGGGGGAAGAGACTTGGGAAGGGCCACCAACCGGCGTGCCACTATTTGGTCCTTGTTATATATATGGCAATATATTTATATATGTTTTCATATGTGGATAGTTGGGGCGCAACCGAGGTGGGGCTTAGCCCTAGCCCCTGGTTGCATATTGCGTTAACATATGACCCATTGCTATACCGTTTGGCGTGCGTGCAGTTGCATTTTGATTTGGTTTCAATGGTTATACAAACGACCTGCCACTTGTCCTTTAACCATTGGCTTGTGGAAACAGGGGCCTATGTTTTCACTTGCGCGTGGTCATATGGGTCATATGACCTTGCCCTTGATTGTTAGGGGCTAGGTGCGCCCGTAACCATCCTACAGTTTGCACGGTTTGCGCGGTTGCGTCTTGTGCTAAGTTTTAACGCTTAAATATGCATGTGGGATAGGTTGAGCCAACAAGGGTGCAATTTGTACATGCAGAGACATCAAGTTTGAAGGGGAACTTCCAGGAAGCCTATCTTCTTCAATTATTGGCCAAACGAGGTGCTGAAAAAGCCCAGGTAGGGGTTTTGGACGTTCTGAAGCTATTGGAGCAGTCTATTTGGCATTTTGAGCATTGTAAAGCACATTTTTGAGCACTTTGAGCAAATAATACAAATGATCCATTGGAAGCTCGACCAGGAGATGTAACCCAAGAGAGGGGTGAACTCCTTTATCATTTGTTGTGTTATGTGTTTTCTGTTCACTATTATTGTTGTTGTTTATATGCATCTTGAATGAGTAAATTCTATTTAAGTTGTGTTGCAAAGTTGATTCATTTGCATTTTAACACATAAAATTTAACTTGCAAATATTTTCAAGAATACAAGTCTTCTTCATTTTTAGATCAAGTTGGTATCAGAGCATAGGTTTTTGAAGACTTGATTATTTGCAAGTGTTTTGTTTTCTGGTGCTCACAAGGTTGAAACTCACAAGAGGAGAAGGTCAACTTGTAGAGCCAAGTTCTCATCCTTCAAGGAGGAAGCTTATATCATCACCGCAAGTTTCAAGGAGGCATTCACCAAGTATGGCTCATGAGGAGAGTCATGAACATATTCCTGCAGAAGATGAAGATCTCAGAAAGGTTGTCATGGAAATGAGAGAGATGATGAAAATCTTGATGGAAAGGAATACAGGATTGCAAGGTGAAGGCTCCAGCCCTTCAAAGCACAAGGGAGGCAGTGGTGATAAAACTCCAAATGGAAATGGAGGGAATGGTGCTTCTCCACCACCCTCACCTCC
>JASDQU010351011.1:0-10189 GCA_032191745.1 Picea mariana
TTGATGAGCCCTTAGAGAAAATAGTGCTTCAAGAACCTCCCATTCACTGGGCCCCCAAAAATTTCAGTGTTGTCTAAATTATGTAGGAGAAAAGTGTTATTGTTCATTACCTTGGCTATCCTGAAAGGACCATACCATAGATTATTGAACTTTCCATGTTTTGCTTTATCCTCTCTCCTGGAGTCCCATATTAACACCAAATACCCTTCATTAAAAATATCTTTCTTAGTTCCCTTATCAAATGTAGCCTTGACTTTTCTCTAATGAGCAACAGCTTTCTGATTAATCTGTTCTCTGACCTGTTGAACTTCAATCATCTAAAAAATTCTTCTTTGGATATCATTGGGTTCCTTTGGTTGTTCTTGCAGAAACTTTAAAACCGGAAAGCCCAATTGAGTTGGAAGGATTGCTTCTGTCCCATATACCATCTAGAAAGGAGATGTCCAAATAGAATTCTTGTTGCTGATACGATCATCCCAGAGAGCAAACTTTAACTTGGAATCCCATGCTTTTTTATTTTCTGCCAGTAATTTTTTGATAATTCTTATCAGAGTCTTATTGGAAGATTCAACCAATTCGTTCCCTTGGGGGTAGTAGGGAGTAGAATGAACCAATTTGATACTATACTTATTGCAGAATTCAATCATGGAATTTGATTTAAAGGCCTGTGCATTATCAGTGACCAGTTTCTTACGACGGCCAAACCTGGAAAAAATATATCCTTCTAGAAATTCCATGATTACCTTGTGTTGTATTCCGAGTTAGAATTGCTTCAATCCACTTCATAAAATAATCTATAACTATAAGAATCCATCTATATTGTCCCGAGGATGCCAGATTAATATCTCCGATGAAATCTAATCCCCATTGCTGAAACGGTCCATGGGTGATGATTGGTTTCAGAGGTGGAGATATAAGTTTATGCTTTCCAGCAAATTTATAACAGGGTTCACATGCCCTGACCTGAGCAAAAATATCTGAGAATAGAATTGGCTAGTAATAGACTGCATTAAGAATTTTTAAGGCAGTAGCCTTCCAATGATGATGGCCTCTGCAGACACGATGATGCAGATCTTGAAAGATTTGTTTAGCTTCCCTTTCGTCCACACATCTCAACAGAAAACTGTTGGGGTCCTTCCAAAACAGGGTTTGATCAACAATACAATACTTTACAGCTCTCAATTTTAATGATTTGAATTTTGATTTATCCAAATCTGGGGGAGATTGAAAATTCAGTAGAAAAAATATGATATCTTTGTACCATTTTGAAGAAGCATACTTGTTGTTTATCTGTAAGTCTGTTTCTTCAATCTAGACAGAAGAGTCCTATGTCACGTCTGAAAGATGATATAACCCAATTACTTTTCAATTAGACTCTGTCATTAATTTGGCAAGGCCTTGTCCCTTTATCAGTCGAGTAGGCTTTATGGTGAGATCGTACTCCAGGATTTTGGTTATCCATTTCCCACGCTTTCCTTCACAATCTGGCTAAACCAATATTTCTTTGACTGCACTGCTTGGGACATAAGTTGTAATTTTAGATTGAAGAACATATACTGTGAATGATTTTAATGCCTTTACCAAGGCGTAGGCCTGTTTTTCTATTAAATCATACTTCAATTCAGAGTCCCTGAGAGTTTTTCTAAATAAGGAGATAGGTTGCTCGTGGCCTTGCTCATTTCTTTGCAGAAGAACAACAACTATGGTATTTTCTGATGCAAATGAAAATATCATGAATTCATTGGAATAATCTGGGCTTATTAGAATATGTGCTTGAACAATAGCTTGTTCGATCCTTTCAAAGGCTTCTCTCGCTTCTGGTATCCACTTAATTTCTGCATCCTTTTTCAACATGTCAGTGATGTACTTGACAAATTATGAAAAGTTAGGTATAAACCTCCTTAAAAAAATAATTGTACCAATGAATGACTGAATGGACTTTTTATTTCTTGGAATGTCGATTAGATGAATAGCCTTTACCCTTTCTGGATCCATTTTAATACCTTCAGGTGAGATGATATGTCCTAGAATCTTTCCTTCCTCCATGGAAAAATGTGACTTTTTGGGATTAAGTGAAATGCCATACCTCCTGCATTTCTCAAAGGTATACTTCAAGTGTTGTAAATGTTCTTCATCAGATGTTGAAAATATAGTGATGTCATCAAGGTAAATAACCACAAACCTGTCTTTCTCTCCAATGAAAGCAACGTCCATATCCCTTTGAAATGTGGCTCCAGCGTTCATCAGCCCGAAAGGCATCTTTTCGTACATAAAGGTGCCCTAGGGAGTGGTAAAAGTTGTTTCCTTTTTGTCCTCTTCCATTACTGATATTTGATTGTACACTGAATATACATCAAGCATAGAGATTCTCTTTTCACTGACAACTCTTTGTAATATATAATCCATTTTTGGTAATGGATAATTGTTTTTCAGAGAGCACCTATTTAGATTTTGGAAGTCTACACAGAGCCTTATCTCTCCATCTTTTTTCTAACGGGTACAAGGTTTTCTACCCATTCTGAGTATCTTAGTGGCACTATGGTTTTTGCTTCCAACAACCTCTTCAACTCTCTTTCTATTATTGGTAACAACAAAGGATTAAATTGCCTAAACTTTTGTTTAATAGGTTTTGACCCCGGTTTCAGGAGAAACTTTGTGCTGAATAATCTCTGTATCGAACACCTTCAGATCTTCATAAGACCATGAAAAAATGTCTGAATAATGTTTCATTAATTCAACACATGCTTCTTTATGTTTTTTTGACAGCTTCCTGGATATCTTTACTAACCTGGGATTTGCATATGAACTGATGTCACAATCTACCACATCTGCTTCTTCTGTTTGGATAACAACCTTCCTGGAAACATCATTATGATCGAACAACCTTTCTAGTGGAACCAAACCCTTAGGTAGATGGTTTTTCTTCAGTTTAATGATTTTGTGGCCAACAATTTTATCTTGAAGGACTTCTTCAGTATATATTTATGCTTCTGCATCTTCCCCATCTTGATCAATTGAAATGTTAGAAAACTCTTCAATAGTTTTCAAAATCTTTGAATTTCCTTATCATCTTTAAAAACCTGCCAATGCTTTAGATTATCCGGTATTGAAGGTCTGTTTCTAACTTCAACTTCAAATTTCAGATTAGGAAACATCGGTGTTTTAAAGATGCTAGCTGCCAGTGCCAAAGAGTTGGCCTGTTGATTCAAATTTCAGTGTACAAAAGTTATATTAAAAGACGAAAAGAAATTATCCACATAGTCCAACACCTCATTTCTGTATTGTTTTAACCTTTGCTGTTTGGTTTGGTATATATTCTTGATCTGGTGAATAATAAGTTCTGAGTCTCCAAAAACAGACAACTTATCTACTCCCATATCTCTGGCAGCTTTCAAATCCAACATCAAAGCTTCATATTCACTGATGTTATTGGTGGTGTCAAATTCAAGTTTATATGACATGGGGATAACTTCCTTGGAAGGGGAAATAAAAACAATACCAGCTCCAAAACCTTCTTTAGAACATGCCCCGTCAAAATACATTTTCCAAACAAAACTATCTTTACTGTCTCCCACTGCAGTTGTTGACTTTCTGACTAATACTTCTGCCATTTCCTCACTCATATGAAAAATAGAAGAACCTAGATTATCTTCTACAACATATATTGGATGATTAGTGGGATTATTGTGATCACTTACCAAATAAGCCAATCTGACTTCTCTATATAATTTCTATTGTTCTCCACCAAAAACAAGTATGGTTGCATAGCTAAGGTCCATCTGTAGAGTACCACCTACCTTGTTAGCCCATGATCTTGAAAGAAGCATTCCAATTTTTGGTGGTATGTCAGCCAAAATAACATCTAATACCACACTTTTCATAGGCAACTGGGAAAGAGTAACCACCACATCTTTCATAACTCCAAGGAATTTGACTTTCTTGGAGTCAAAAGAATATAGATCATGATATGGTCTGGTAATGTCCAACCCTAATTCTTCCATCACCACCTTAGGCATTACATTATGCGAGGCACCAGAGTCCATTAAGCAGTTGTGTAATATCTTGTCATGGATATTCAATGAAATGTAAAAAGGTGGAGGGGGATCAATTTTGTCTTCAATGTGAGGACCAATAGTTATAGCAGGGTTTTCATCCTCTAGATTAAATGTATCTAAAAAGGTGACCTGAGCTGGTGCTTGAAGAGCCTTGAGGACGATCTTTCTGAAAGGTTCTATTTTCATGAGTTCTAATAATGGCACTGAAATCTTGATTTTGTTGATTTCATTTTCTAAATTAAAAACATAAACATGTTTATCTGGTTCCTTTATGTCAGCATTGCTATCTTTGGCAGGTTGCTTCGATGGTTGATCCACTTGAATCTTGGGAACATATTTGATAACCCCTGACTTAATTGGAGTGTTGGCCTTCTCTGTGGACACAGGTGTATCTACTTTAGGTGCATTGGAACTAGATCTGAGATTGTATTTTTTCCTTCCAGGTTCTTGCTGGACAATCTCATCTCCATCTCCTTCCTCAAACTGATTTGCAATCAAAGCATCTTCATAAGCCTGTTGTGTCATATGTAGAGGAAGTGATCATGAATCATTCAAATGAACTGCAGGATCTTCTTCTATATCATCCTCATCTTCCTCCTCATCTACTACATTATTCTGAAAAGGGGGTAAAACTTTTTGGTCATCCTGGTTTTTCCTTTCTCTTGGTAAAATCCGAGGAACATTGTTCGGTCTTCTGAACTGATTTGGATTTCTGTAACCACCNTGGGTTGTTTTTGTTCTATCTTCAACCTTGCCATTTCAGATGTCAAATTTTTCAGCATCTTATCCATTTCATCCATTTTAGAATCAGATTCTGAATTGGAAGATGAAGGCAATTCTTCCTTTTTCTTTTTCCTTTCTCTATCATTTCTAGACTTCAATTTGTCTATTGCTAATATGTTGGATTCTACCTCGATAGAATCATCTTGCATCAGGATAAGGGTAGTGGTTCTTGTTTCCCTAAGAAACAAGGAAAATTCGACATCAAATGCATTGGCAAAGGTGATTTTAACTGATGTGTTTGAAGGTTTTATCTCCTCTGGAATTTTACCATACATCTCGTTGAACCTTTTGGTAAAATCAGGGACTGATTCACCTTGTTTCCTCCTTAAAGCACCAAATTCGGTGATGTAGTATAGAAATTCCTTTTTGTCTACCCAATGTTTGAGAAAGGCATCATCTAAGGCTATGATATCAGCTATTGAATTGGGAGGTAAACTCCTGAACCACTTTCTTGCTTCACAATTTAGACTTTGTACAAATAGTCTCATCCACAGATCAATATGCTCTACATTGAAATTATCTGCAAAACTATAAAGAACTCAAATGCTCTTTAGTAGTAACTGATCCATCTCCATTGGATCTGAGCAAGTATATCATATAATCATTTGGTGGAAAGGCATACATGACTTGTGGAAGAACCAGGGGAACATACCTTGCTGCAATTATTTCATCCATTCTATCTATAGCCATATTGGCTGTTTTTGGAGCTCTAAAAGTGAGTAAAATTGGTGATGTTGAAGGACAAGGCGTCCCTTGTGTATCACAACTTATATGTTTTGACACTGAATCTTGATCTTTATGAGACAAGGGTTTCTCCTCTTGACTATGATCAACTAATGGTTTGAGAAACATAGGGTTCTCAAAAGAAAAATAGTGTGATCTGAAATCTTCGGATGAGACAGATCTAAGAGATGATGAAGATGTCTCAGGTTCACTCTTAATATCTGTGTTGTGACCTTTTGAAGTTTCAATTACAAGAAAGATGTTTGGATACTCTTGTTTAATGAGTTCAATGAGTAATTTCTTCTGCTCTGGATTTAATTCTGAAATAGTTGAAGGCAACGAAACTATATCAGACTCAACAACAAGTTTAATTTCACTTCCAGGTTTCAAATCTTCATTTGATTGATTTTTGATGATTTCAGAGGATTCTGCCTGAGAATTTTCCCTTTGAGAGTGAAGATTGACCGGAAAGAACTTTAGGTATTCTTAGTAAATTTTTTGGATCTGCAACTGCTGCAACAGGCTTTGGATCTGGATTTTTCCTTGTTACTGGTCTCTTATTAGATTATGAAGAATTTATAGGAGTTTTAGGTCCTTTACCTTCTCTTTTCGGAGACAAAATTACCACAGAGGAGTCACCAGGTGAATAATACGGTCTTAAATAATTTCCAAATCTTATTCACCACCAAGATTTGAATGAAACTTGTCGTTTCCCCAGGGAAGATCTCTTCGTTTCTTCGTCCCCGGCAATGGCGCCAAAAATGTTAGTCCCTAAAGTTGCACTCGACTGTTAAGGGAAAGATAGGACATCATTGATTTATTGCAAAAGCGTTTTGAGGGTTTTATGATTAAGGTGGTTTGAAACTGGTTTCAAGGTAACAACACAATATGAAAAACAAGATTAAAATAGAGTATATCCCAATGACTGAATAATAGGTGAAAACAAAGATGGATTAAACCAATTAAGAAAAAGGAAGGTGAAGCCTTCAATTTGTCAAATTCAACAGAATTCTTGCCTCAAAATATCATAAAGAAACAAGATGTTCAGCTTGATATCCAACTTGAAAAATAATCTTTACAGTAAAATTTCCACTGTATAAATAATCAGTCAAGAATAAAAAATCATTGCAATTTCGAATAATGAATTCAAGCATGAATAAAGAAATAACAGAATATAATAAGAGGGTCTAACCATTCATATGCCATTGCTATTAAGTGTCAAATTGAACATAAATGCCTTTACAATGTGCTTCACAAAAAGGTCCCTTGGGTCTCCAATTTTTCGACCTGAACATGGTCTTTCTTATGTCTATTTAAATCATCTATCAAACTTTCAGATCCTATCATCTAGTATAGCCTTTAATGACTAGATTCAAATAGTATCTAACTACTAAGGTAGTTCACTTGAAAAGGGCTTCTACAACCCCAAATAGATCACAACTCAACAGCTTGATATAGTAAATATTACGAGCATTGCATTTGACTCTACAAAATAGGAATTTTATTTGATTATGTAAAACAAATCGAGGTCTTAGAATTTCACCGACCAAAAGCGAGTAGGCTTTACCATATTTCTTGGAAAACATTTAAACATGATTGTAACAAATTTCCATGTTACCTTTAGGATATAATCATAGCAATGGCTTTGGCATTTTTCTGTTTGAGCTTAGTGGTAAGCACGACATTGTTCCAATAGAGTCTGAAATTAATCTCCCTGGGTTATTTGAGCAATGCCCTTTTCTCTTTCTTCTTCCTTTTAAAGCCTTGAATCCTTTCTTGCTGGTGAGCATTCCACTGTTCTATCTAGACCTTCTCCTTCTTTAATTGTCTTATTGTTTTATAAAACTCCTTGATCCTTTCTTTATCAGTTCTAATTTTAACGCTGAATCATGAGCATTCTTCAAAAGGTGCAGGTTCATTCTGGTTTAAGGCAACGTTGGGTTTCGTGGCTTTAACTTGGTACTTTGAGACTAATTTCGAGCTATGTTCTTCCTCAGAACTTGTTGAATATATAGCTTCAGGCACATCTGGTATGCGATCTGAGTCTTCAAAGTAATCCTGTTTATCTTCAGGGGTTTCACTGATACCTTTAGCCATCTCCTTATCTTTTTCCAATTTGGTTGAAGCTCTCGTTATAGGACCTGTAGGTGGTGTAAGTATTCTTTTTACTTTAATGATAGATTTCTTGGGGAATGGAGTCCTTTTTTCCCTTTTCCTGGTGCTTGCTTCAACATCCTCAGAATCATCTCCTATGATTACGAAGTTTTCTTCTTTGATTGATGAATTGAACATTTCCTTTGACTTCAGTCTATACTTGTTGGTGACCCTGGTAGAATTTCTTCTAGGTTTTTCTGATACAGACACACCTTTGACCTTTTTCCCTTTGGTTGCAGCACCCCTTTTGTTGGTTGATGGCGTTTCAAGCTTGACTGTAGTTTGAGCATCAAGCTCATTATCTGAATCTTTTTACCCTTTAACATCTTCCTCAGAAAACGTTTCAATTTCGGGCTCCCACCTAGGTCTTTTACTTCTGCTCCTCCTGGCCACCTTGATATCAGAAAACTCTTCTTTCACAGGGGTTTCATCAAAAATATCTTGCCTCTGTTAAATGGGCTTCCTCCCTCTGCCTTTCTTTTGCTTATTGGACTGAGTGATATGGTTTAAATATTGCGTGAGACAGCTCCAGGGCTTCTGTAATTTGCTCAAAGAAGACATGACTAGGGTTTTAATCAGGACTTGATGGAACAGACTGCTTTTAGCATTGCTAGAGAGTGACTTCACTCTTTTTGACATTTTTGTCAAGATTTTGAGAAGAAAATAAGGGATATTTAACGGGTAATCACCATTTAAATGCATTAGTATCCTGATATGGTAGATATAGACCAGTGAAAACCTTCCTTCGCAGGTGATATACCTATGAATCATGACCAGAGCTGTGTGCCATTCGGGTCGAATCCAGCTACGATGTATTCCCCTTCTCCAATATGGATTTTTCTTATCTGGAAGGAGGAATTGGTTTACAAATTCTGTGACCACGTGTTCTTTCTTCCACCATCTTTCTCCTCCAACCATGAGCCTACAAGCCTTTGTGATAGTCTATTTTGTCACTAGCATCAGCATCTTACCGATTTTGACCTCGGAACCATCGAAATTTAGAGCGAACTCCATGGAGACCTGCTCATCATAACCCTGAAAAGTGGTGAGGAATTCATACCACCCAACATATCTGAACCTTTGAGCCATCTAAGGATAGGCTTCAAGAAGTTCGGCAGCCTCTGGTTCTATTCTGACAACCTGTCTGCTCCTCTTTAGTGCCATCAAAAAACAATTCTGCAACTAGTGCCCTTGGGTTCCAAATTTTCCACCTGCAATTGTTAGTGTATACTGTTCCTTTGAGTAGATACCTGCATTCCTCACTGCAAGCCTGAATTCAGCAAACTCAAATAGGTAAGATACAATGATCATCAAGAAAAAGGGTGATTTGAAATGAGTCCTGCGCGAGTACACAACAATCGGATTCTGAAACGGTTGAATTTGCAAATAATTTCCAAGCTTTCATGGGTGCATACGAACTCTCAACCCACAATTCGTGTCATCATAACAAAATCAGGATGGTAGGCGCGTATCATGGCATGATTATTTGGCACTATGGCATTATTATTTTTTACTCTTTGTTGACTCCAATCTTCTGTTATATTAAATTATCATTGTTATATTCTTAAAACTGTGATAAGGATCAACAGGTAACATTTTGTTTGAAGGAATTTACGCGGAGCTTGGCGAGAGGAGGATACGAACTGGTATCTAGGTTTGAGAGGATGCCCACAGTCTCTTTCCTGTTCTTCTAGAGATCTTTGCTAGCCAGATCAGTTTTCAGCTTTAGCTGTAGATCTTCATAAGATCTAAACTTCAAAAAATAAAATGGGCGAATTTCCTTTGGGGAAGGCCACTCATCTTTAACATCCTTGGGGACACCGCTGTCTAGAGAAGTTTTCTACCCTCCATCATTAACTCTCAGAGATCCATTTGGCACACTGGGAAATGCAGGTTTACACCGATTTCAATAATGGCTAAGAGTAGAAAACAATTTGATATTGTTACTATCAATTGTCTGAGCTCCATCCCCATTAGCTTCTGCCATTATTGAAATCGTCTAACCTTTCATATGATCAGATCCCAAAATCTCAATGCCCATATTCTTGAAGTGTCCCAAAAAAAAATCCTCTTATACGCTGCCAAATTACCACCTTGTTGTACAACAATAGGTGAGCCAAATCAGTGGCCCTTTTGCCTCGTGAAATGCCGCAGAATGGATCTGAACAACCACAATTAATTCACCTTTGGTGAAAATGAATCTCAATATGGCGGTGATATGTTTTCTTTACTTACTTCAGTGATATGTTTGTTGTTGTTTTGAAATGGTATTGAAATCCCATTCAGGGAAATTGGAGCAATTTGCAACATTTTCTTTAATTCCTGGAACCCTAGTGCGTGACAGATGTGTGTGACAGATGTGAGCATGGAATGTTACAGGTATATCAAAAGATACAACCATATCAAGTAATTTTTTTTTTTTGGATAACATTTTTTTTGTAACTCAAAGTCTTTTTACTTTGAGGGGGGGGGGG